>VUYV01000038.1:4624058-4716254 GCA_008711295.1 Anarhynchus alexandrinus
CGGCGGCGGCGGGCGCGGGGCTGGGGGCGGCGGGGTCTGAGCCCGCGCCCCGCGGAAGATGCGCCAGTGCCCGCGGCCCGCCTGAGGGATCGGCGCTGCCGCGGCCCGCGGAGTCGCCATGCAGCGTAAGAGCCGCGGGCCGGGACCGGGCTGTACCGAGACCTTGCGGAGCTGTGCCGTGTTACCGTGCCCGGGGCTGTCCCGGGCTGTGCCGTGTCACCGTGCCGGTGCCGGTGCCCGAGCCGAGTCCTCCCCGGGCAGCCCGGGGCCGGGGCCGCTGCCTTTAGCGCTGCCGTTTTGGGGGTTATTTGTTTGGACGCGGTGATTTGTAGAGGAGACGATTATACCTATAACGATATCATCTCCACCTCTACCCTTACCCGCACCTATACATCTCTGTATATCTATATACAGTTATCTTTACATATAGGTACTCTTATGTCCGCAACTATCTGTATCAATGCAGCCGTGTCTATATATCTCTCCGTTTGCATCTATACCGATATATCTATATTTATGTACCTCTATATCCACATTTTTACGTACCTATCTGTATCTACACCTATATACCGATATCTATATATTTATGTCTGGATATCTGTACATTTTCGTTCTCTATCTACTGTATCTGTTTATTTTTATATCTCTATTTCTCTGTATCTGTATCATTCTATCATCTCTTTTCTATATCATCTCTGTCGGCATCTGACGGGCTACGGGACAAGCCTACCGCGTTTTTATTTTCACTGCAATTTTCATCATTTTTGGCAGTTTCTTTCCCCACCCCGCCTGGGCTACCCCGCCGTTATTTCCAGGCGAATTTTGGAAGTGTATGAAAAGGCAAAAAAGAGCCTGCAATAATTGCGTTGCAACTTTGCCGGCGGCTCGGCCCGGGGGTTAATTCCGTTCCCATCTCTTCTCTTCTCGTTTTGCCCGGTGCCGCCGGGCGCTTCCCCCAGTGTACGCGGCTTGGGGGTCCTTGCGCTCCGCGGCGCAGAGAGCGGCTCACACGGCGCCTCGGCAACGAATTTGAATGAACGCTGATTTTTTTCGGGCCGTTCTCCGGACCAGCTCCGGGTCCGCCGTCGGGCGGCGGCAACCCCGGGGGCGGCGGGCCGGGCCGGTCCTGTCCCGGGCGGCAGCGGGAGGCAGCGGGGCCGTCGGGGCGGCGGCTGACGGGGGCTGACGGGGGCTGCCTCCCCGCAGAGATCCCGCTGTGCGCCGGCTGCAACCAGCACATCGTGGACAGGTTCATCCTCAAGGTCTTGGACCGGCACTGGCACAGCAAGTGCCTGAAATGCTCCGACTGCCAGACGCAGCTGGCCGAGAAGTGCTTCAGCCGCGGGGACGGCGTCTACTGCAAGGAGGACTTCTTCAAGTGCGTGGGGACGGGACGGGGACGGGACGGGACAGGGGGAAGCTGGGTGGGGGGGTGACAGCGCGGGGGGTGTGTCAGCACCGCGGGCAGCGGGGCGCACGGGCACGCGTGGGGTTCAGCACCGCGGACAGCGGCGCGGCGGGCGCGTTCAGCACCGCGGACAGCGCCGGGCCGGGCAGCCGCCTCCTCCCCTTCCCCCGCCGCGCTCAGCGGCCGCCGCTTGTCCCCCCCCCGCTCAGGCGCTTCGGGACGAAGTGTGCCGCCTGCCAGCAGGGCATCCCCCCGACCCAGGTGGTACGTCGGGCCCAGGACTTCGTTTACCACCTGCACTGCTTCGCCTGCATCGTCTGCAAACGGCAGCTGGCCACCGGCGACGAGTTCTACCTCATGGAGGACAGCAGGCTGGTCTGCAAGGCAGACTACGAGACGGCCAAGCAGAGAGGTACCCCTTGCCCCGTTCCTCCCATCCCCCAAGGGCAGGACAGAGGCGGCCCGGGGCCCTTCTGCCCTCCGGGACACGCTCATGCAGCGGGCGGGAGGGGTGCCGGGAGCATCTGTCGTCAGGGGGTGGCTGGAGGGAGGCCGGGGGTCCCACGTCCCCGGGGACACTGCGTGGTAATTTCGCCTCTAACTCGCACCGTGTCGGCAGAGGCTGAGTCCACGGCCAAGCGGCCCCGCACCACCATCACGGCCAAGCAGCTGGAAACCCTCAAAAACGCTTACAACAACTCGCCCAAACCGGCGCGGCACGTCCGGGAGCAGCTTTCCTCGGAGACGGGGCTGGACATGCGGGTGGTGCAGGTGAGCCGGGGCGGCCCTGGCCCCCTCTACACCCCTCGCCGGGTCTGGCCGGGCCTCGGGGCGGCGGGCGGCGGGGAAGGAGCCGGTCCCGCAGAGAGGGAGCTCCCCGGCGTGTCCTGTTTGCAGGTCTGGTTCCAGAACCGCAGGGCCAAGGAGAAAAGGCTGAAGAAGGACGCGGGGAGGCAGCGGTGGGGTCAGTACTTCAGGAACATGAAGCGCTCCCGGGGGACCTCCAAGTCCGACAAGGACAGCATCCAGGAGGAGGGGCCCGACAGCGACGCCGAGGTCTCCTTCACAGGTCAGTGCCCGGAGCCCCGTTCCCGTCCGGGGCTTTGCCGAGGGCGCTCGGTGCCCTCCCTGCCAAGCTGCTCTCCGCGTCTACGCTCCTTTCATCCCCCTCGCTGCCGCGTTAATAATTTTCAGCCGTAACATAACGAGTGAAAACAAGTTCCCGAGGCGGGAGAAGCGCTGAGCTGCGGGATTTACCGCGGTGCGGCCCCGGCTGCCCGGTCCCGGCGGGGCTGCGGGGGGAGGAACCGGAGCCGCAGCAGCGAGGGGCAGCGGTGGCTGAGGAACTGCAGGGGACACTCCGCTCTCCCTCCGGGGGGGCTGTGTCAGGTCCAAAAAGGTGCAGGGAGAGCTCCCCGGGCAGGCACTGCGGGAGTTAGAGCCGCTGCTCGTATACAGCCTTTTCAAGGGACTCTTGGAAATACAAAAAAGAGAGAGTTCGGAGTCACTGAACGTTTCTATGGGGAAAAGTATGTAGATTTTTTTTTTTTCATCCTATTTAAGGGTGGTTTTATTTGCGTAGTTACTAGTTAGGACTCCTTTCCCAGTTCTGTGGGAGCTGTTACCTCTCCACTGTGTTGTAAAAGGGAGATTGCTGCGTGTTAGGAGGTTTCTGCACTGGAGGATCCCATTTTTGGAGCAGAGATTTCTGTTGATAAACCCAGGGACATACCTACACTAACTCTTGTCCTGCATATCCTCATCCTGTGCTCTCCGGACCCAGGGCACCTGCTGCAGGAGCAGGATATGGCCCTGTGCTGGGTGAGGGGGGATTGGTGCCCGCAGCGCTGCGTGGGGGCACGTTCTGCACAGCCCCAACTCCAGCCCAGAGCTGCCCCAGCACCAAGTGGATTTTGCCGGAGTTATCTGGTCTGTGCTACCGCAGTGTCCGAACCTGCCCCTCTGTGTGTGGGTATCATTTTTAGGAATACAGGCGAGAAACTGAGATGCAAAACTCTGTACATATTGACGCAGACATATGTCTGTAAGGCACGTATGTTTATACACATACAGCTTTGCCTCTCAGCTTCTCTCCCATATTCCTGAAAACTATTTGATTTTCAGGTCTGTTTATCCACACTGCGCATCAGCGTCATTAAATATGAATATACTATAAATAATAACTAAAAAATGTTGAACAATTATTGATAGCTTGATGCCACAAACAGGTTTGTATCCTAGGCAACAGAGCAGCTCTCGCTGTCCATAAAGCCTCTAACAAATGCAAACAATTTTTGCTGGTAACTTAAAAAATATTGCTCATTTTTCAGAAGTGTTTTTAAGTCATACAAATACATTTCATTAGCCTGTACTGGAGCAGACAAATACTGCTGAGATTTAATTTGTTTTGTTTTTTGTTTTGTTTTTTTCCTGAGCAATGGAGAGTTTTTCTTGCATTGGTGAATGTTCAGGTAGCTCTTAAAAATTGTATACAAATTCAAGATAAACCTCAAAGCCAAATAGAAATGCAGAACAAAAGGTGGAAAGACATTGAACTCACATTTGCCTTTAAAGGATTATTTTTAAATCACAGTTAACAGTTAATGGTTGGAATTGATGATCTTAAAGGTCCCTTCCAACCTCACTAATTCTATGATTCTATGATATTTTACTACGTACTTTTAATGCATATTTTTAAAATCCAAAATGTATTAGATGTTTGTACTAAAAAAAAATAAAAATCCCATGGCCTTCTATGAAGACCATCACCAAGGACAGGAATAATAAGGAATTACAAGTGGCAAGTGTGTGGCTGCTCAGCTCCCATCCGTCTAATCTATTTAAACTCAGAGCTTGCAGGAGGTCCCATGCAACTGCTGCCAGCCGTGACCCTTGCTCTCCCAGTAAAACCAGTCTATTTCCCTTTCAGATGAGCCCTCTATGTCTGAGATGAGCCATTCCAATGGGATTTACAGCAATCTCAATGAAGCATCCCCCGCTTTGGGGAGACAGGCTGGGACCAACGGGAGCTTTGCTCTGGATCACAGTGGCATTCCAGCTCAGGACCAGTACCACGACCTGCGATCCAACAGCCCCTACGGGATACCCCAGTCACCAGCTTCTTTGCAAGCACTGCCAGGCCACCAGCCTTTAATCTCCAGCTTGGTTTACCCAGACAACGGCTTGGGCATCATGGGACAAAGCGGACAAGGGGTGCCCCAGTCCATGAGGGTCCTGGCCGGGAACGGACCCAGCTCCGACCTCTCCACCGGCAGCAGCGGGGGGTACCCGGATTTCCCTGCCAGCCCAGCCTCTTGGCTGGATGAAGTCGACCACGCTCAATTTTGATACAGGGTCCCCCACCGTGCAGCGGGGAGGGAAAGGACTCGGTGCTGTTAAACATCATCTATTCTTGGAACTAAAGGAGGGACAAACGGTGACTGCTGAGCGGGGCAGGGAAGCGTGACGACACGGAGGGAGCGGACGTGCTTTTGGAGGGTGACCCAGCGGCGGGTCGGCAGAGGACGGTGGGCAAAAGCAGCCACCCCGCAGTGATTAGCATACGGAGCGTCCAAACGAAACTGATTATTGTGTCTTTACTAAACACCAAGACTTGTGCTTTACAGATTTGATATAAGGTATTTCGCTTTTTGTTGTCAGTGCATTCTCCAAAGCAAGGACTTGCTTCATCGCCCATCCACACCGAAACCTTTTTAAGAGAAAATAAAGTCCTCATCCACGGTAAAAGGTGTGACAATGTCTATATTTCTATAGGAGAAATGTTAATAGTGAATCACTTCAGAAATCCATGGTAGAAAACTTCTCTGTTCTTCCAGCAGATTTTTTAAAAAGCGCACCGATGCGGTATGTTTTGTTTTATTTTGAATTTACATTAACTTTTCTAAAACAAAATGCTCTTTAATATGCCAATCATTTATCAACAGCCCTTTTCCTTTGTAAAACAAAAAACGTATGTTAATTCTGCTCCTCATCTTTTTAATTTGTAGATTGCTAGCTTTATTCTTCCATATAAGCATTAAACCGTGAATAGATGTATTTATTACCAAAATAACTACACTTTTATCACGAGGTCAAGAGGTGATTTTTCTTGACCCAGGAACTCTAGCGGCTCTGGGTTGTGAATCTTATGCTTTTCTTTCAAATTCCTTTGCAACAGTTTTACTGCAAAGTGTCTCAAAAATCACCCTGATGTCTTGTTGCCAAATACCTTCTCGGGTGGGTCTCTCAGCAGAGGGGTTCGGCTGGTTTAGTTCCAGCCGTCCTCCGGGCGCCGCTGGGAGCGTGTCGGAGCGAGCACACGCTTTCCTGGTGACACTTCTCTGTTCCGGGCGTTTGTGTATTTCTGCAGATACAGTGCGAGCTGATTGTGAGGAAAGGCAAGACAATATGTATATTGTTCTCTGTAAAAAATTATGGAATTAACCGTAGATTATGTGAATGTCCAGTGTCTTTTATTTATATTCTCGCTTTCTCTCTGATGATCAAATACTTCAAGATTACAAATAAATTTGTCAGCTAAACTTTAAATAGTCTTTTGCTAAATTCACATCTAAAACGTCAATGTAGGTAAATGCAATAACTGAAACTAAAAGGAAAAGCCCTCAAAACTTCATGTCATGACTCACCAAAGTGTTGAAATACACTCTTCCCTTTAAATACAGGAGCAAACCCACTGATGTAAAAATGCTTTGATAAGCCGAAACAAAATAACGGCAGTTTTGGAGGCTGGCAGTCCTTGGGAGATCTGAGCAGTACTGCTCTATGCATGCACAGGCTTTGATGGTGGTCAAGCTATTTGTGATGGGTCAGGGTTATTTTTCAGCATTCATCGCAAAGGTGTAGGCAGCAATCCGTGCTGCTAAAGCAACAGAAAACAGCGGAGTCTGGTATTGTCTGCGAACAGAAAGTTGTGCGCATGAAACACTAAAATTGGAATATTTCAAAGAGAAGTCAGAAAGAAAAAGACCCCTAAGGAATGACTGAACATAGGCATCCCCTGCGTGCGTACACACACGAGAGGCGCGTGCACACACACATCTTCATACACAAACGCCCGTGGTCCCACTCCTCAGAGCGCAGTGAAGCACTTTGCGGAAGCCTCTGATTTAAGAATCAGCTGAGAGACGCTTTTTAAAGCACACGGGCTTCGAGCCTCTTGCTCCCCTGGGAGGTTGGGGAATATCTGCCCCAGGGTCTTCCGTGTACCAGGCGTCTTCCAGAGCGTGTCAATTGGAGACCAGCAGCACACGCCGGCGGGGGCAGCGCGGGGGGCGGGGGTGCAGCTGCCTCTGCCCCCGGCCCCGCGGGCGCTGCTCTGGCACACGCGTCCCACGCTTTGTAGGGGACCCCCGGGAAGAGCTGTGCTGTCCCCGGGAGGCTGCCGGCACCCCGGCACGGTGTGCGTCGCTCCGGGGACTCACCAGATGTCAGGCGGCGACGCTTGGCGAGTCCAGGCTTTTATTCCTTACCTTTGCTAAAGGACACATCGCCACTGCTGGAACAGGGTGACGTTGTCTCCGGTCTCTTGCTATCATCGCCCTCGCTGTTTTGCTGCTGCGGGGGGACGTGTGCTTGCCGTAACGCGCGGCCATCGCTCCCTGCTTCCTGGGCCTTTGCCCGGCGAGGGTGGGACACTGACGTCTCCCAAAGTGAGCAGGTATTGAGAGTATTTGCAGAAAGATTTAGGTTTGCAAAATCCCCGTTAACCGCCAGCACTGTGTAAGCATCTTTACAGCTTTTCCCCCTCCTGTTACACATGCATTGCCCCCGAGGAGAAGAAACATGCCCAGTTTCTGCTCTCTGTGCCCTAGCAGAAGCCTGCCCAAAGCAGAACGGGTGCATGCATACTGCCTCAGTGCTCCAACACTCACTCAAGAGAAAAACTCACTTGTTTTTTTCAGGACACCCAGTCCAAGAGCTATGGCAGGGAAGTGAGAAACCCCCCCGAGTGACACCATGGAGCTTTGGGTGTAAAAACACCACACCAGCTTGGACCTGGGGGTGATCTGTGCAAATTTCCTTTGTGTCTCTGCTCCTGGGGGATTTTTCAGGTGGGTGAAGCTGTCTCTCCTGCAGCCAAGGCAGAAATTTGCCTTATTGGGGTCTGAGCTCTCGAGACTGAGCCCAGAGCTGGGCTCGGCAGCAAGAGCCTGGAGCTGCTTCTAGTTCCTTCTCCAGAACTGAGTAATAAAGAGACAACTGTTGCTGCCAGCCCATAGGTACATCGCAAGGACAACAAAACTTCTGGAGTAATTAGAAAATTACGGGATTTTTAAAAACAAATTACAAAACTTCACCCAAACAGAAAACAAGAGTTTGTGTTTTCTAAGAACTCTGGCATTTCTTTTCTCTTGCCCCGTGGTCTGGAAACACCCCCACCAAAGCTGGGTAAGTGTTTTGCATCAAAACATTTTGGCAGTTCAAGTATAGATAATATTTTCCTACAAAAGACTAAAAAAGACTATAAAAGACTCTTATTTCCTAAAAAGGAAGGAAATAAACCCAAAAAGACAGAAATGTAGTTGATTTTAGGATAATGATGCTGTTATAAAACTACTGTCTAGAAACTGTAGTAATTGAACACGTATGTTACAGATCTTTTCTTCACCATTTCCCTCCCAGGAAATAACGGGCGCTGTGGTTCCTCTCGCCCTGGGAATTCCCAGCGGACGGCGGAATTTAAGAAAGGAAGAAATGCAAATTTCCCCCTCTGCCTTTGTGCTTTGCTCTGAAAGGCAGAACGGGCTGAAAGTTGCCGGTGCTTGTGCTCGTCTGAACATGGAGAAGAGGTCCCCAAACGTCCTGATATAAAATTCAGGGATCGCATTTCAGCCTCTCCTTTCAGGGCTGAGGCTCAGGGCTTCCATTAATATAAATGCTTTCTTCCCGTTAAAAAGAAAACCAATTTGAAAGAAGCAAATAAAACTAACACTATCCAACTGACTGACAGCTTGTAAAACCCAAACAGAATTAGGGAGAAGGGTTTTGCGTTGCTCAATTTGCAGGTGTGCTTTACAACCTCCGCTGATGTGCGCGAGTGCATGACATGGGAGGCAGGAAAGTTTTTGTGCTCTCAGCGAGGAAAATCTGACGTATGAATCTTTTTTTCCGAGCAGCATATTCATCTTGAAGAAGCAGTTGTGCCTAAACTTGCGTTCCTTATAGACACAGGAAATGATTCGATGTTGTGTCAGACAGTAGAAATAACTTATTTTTTTCTCATTTCGATTTCCCGTATGAGGCCGATGAAAGCAAACCCCTCACGCTCGGAGGGAGAGACACCGCCTCACTGTTAAATATTTCCTGCAGCTCCCGCGGGGGGGGGGGTCAGCTCCGCAAGGGAACCCATCCATCGCAGGGGCCGCGGCTGCCGGCGCTGGCAGCGGGCAGTAACCCAACGCCCGTGAACCCGGCCGGGAGCGGGGAGGCAGCGGGAGCCGTGTGCCGGGAGGACGGCTAATCCGCCCCACTCCGCTCGCGCAGCTTCTGCGGGAGCTACAACTTGCAGGGCCGGTGCGAGCCGAGCCAAGCAGGGCCAGGGCACGCGGGCTTTATCCAGCCTCACCCAGGGAAATGAGGTGGCGAAAGAGGGGGTGTCCCCTGCTGGGGTCCCAGGGCTGGCCTGGGGACAGCCCACTTCCCCGGGGCACAGGGCTTGGGGACCTTAGTGCCGCTTTGGGGACAGTAGTGCCCTTTTGGGGACGTGGGCCGGGTGAAACCCCTCGCCCACGGGGAGCAGGGAAGGTGGCTGGAGCCGGGTCATCCTCAGGGTCCCCCTCCGGTGGCTTCTCCCAGATGTGTCAGGGCATCCGAGCGAAGGTGTTCTCACCGCCCCGCACATCCCGCGCTGCCTCTCCTGCCAGCACCAAGGCCTGCGGGAACTCGGCAGGAAAGCAGAGACCTCCCTGATTTATACACCGAAATAACATTTAAAAGCAGCAAATGACTTTGTTAAAATCTGTCACGAAAACCAGCGAAAATGTGCCAAGAAAAAAAGCAAAAGTGTTTAAATTAAGGTTTTTTTTCCTTTCTGACATCTTTATTATGCGTCGAGGTGGGAGTGCATCTTGCATTAAAGCACACGTGCAGGCGTGTTTGTTGGCACACGGGTGTAGTGGATAGGGAACAGAGCCGGGGGAAAAAATGCTGATTTAGGATGCAGAAAGCACTGCTTTTGTGCTCAGCATTCTGCAATCTGGGGATGAAAAATAATTTAATAGCCAAATACGCAAGGCTTCTGGATTTAAATGAACTTTTCCACGTTAGAACACAGTCAGTTTCTGCATATTATTTCTCTTGCAGGTACACACATATATATATATATGTGTGTGTGAGCGGAGTGTCAGGAAGGTATGTGTGCTGCCTACAGAACACACAGACCGTGATCCCCTGCCAGAAGACGCTATTTAAATGGTCTTTTTTTGGTTTATGAGCAGAAACTGCATATTGCCTAGCAAAATGTTTTGTCTTCTTTCCATTTTGAGTGAAGACTCGGGGAATTTCTAACAAATGAGTAAAGGAGACCTGGTGTAGCCCGGGGGCTCTGGGACCAGCACCGGTCAAGACACCCCGGCTGCTGTTTTGGGGCTCTGGGAACAGCGATGCTCCCGAGGGAGGAGTATCCAAATGGAGGGGACGTGTCCCTTCCCCTTCTTCTCACCAATTTGCTGTGTGTGAAGCGCTGAGATTCTTGCTCCGAACCCAGGGAAAACACAGAGGAAAGCTAACAAATGGCTCAGTCCTGACTCACCAGCGATGTTTTTTGGCACTTACGTACGACCCGGACCCTCCTCCCGCAGCACAGGCAGCGCTGCCTGCTAGGCTGAAGGAGAGATCCCAGAGATTTGGACTCAGCAAATATTCAGCGAAGATGCTGGATTTTTTAACAGGCAACTTGGGTCACCAGCAGCCCCCCCAGTTCAGACAAAAAACCAAACTCCACACCTTTTTTTAGCTTCCTGGTTTATTTTTCCACCGTGGTCTGAAGAGCGCCTCTGTCTCCCCGGGGGGGGCAGAGCCACTTGCTGCCAGTATCTGGGTGGACACACGTCCTGCGTCCCGCTCCCAGCCGGGCGCTGGCCTCTTCCAGCTCCTCCGCGGGAGCCTGTAAAAAGCCTCCGAGTCAGCTGGAGGCGAGTAAATCATCCCTGACAGCTACATCTCTACAGGGCAGTTAGAATTAATGTAACAATTTGGCGTTTAATGAAGCAACAACATGCTGGGCTGCGGAGAATAGCTGGGACCTGCTGCAGTCATATTATAACCCCTGAGGGACCCAAACGGCAGAGACTTCATCAGACGCCGACTTGTTAGGCTGAGCAAAGCGCCATGTGGGAGGGAAGCGGCACGGCCGGGAGGCGGCAGCCCCCTCCAGCTGGGAGACAGCCAGCGTGGGCCAGCTGAGCGCGGCTCGCAGGGACCAACCCGCGGCTCCCAGCCCCAAAACCATGTGGCCTCGCGCCGCGGGGACGGGCATCGCTCTAAACAGAAGGAGCAGCCCAGGGGATGCCCGGGCACGTCGGTGGCGCCTTGCCCGCGCCGCTCTGCGTGCCGAGGGTCGCAGGGAGCCCTCGTCCCGAGGCAGCTCACAGAGATGCTGAATCAGTGTTGGTTGTGTAAAAAAAAAAGTAATCTTCTGAAGCTTGTTGGAAGAGCAGAGAAAATAAATCAGCGCTGGAGGTGCTGGGCTGGGGGGAACTGGCAGAACAATGTGTTTTGTAAATGAAAACCAGCTCGATGAGGTGCTCTGCACCCAAAATCTCTGATTTCTGCAGAGGTTGCAGGTGTTCCAGCCGTCTCCAGGATAAGGCCTTTTAAAAACACTCACTGCACGAGGGAGGGAGGGAAGGGACAAATGCAAATGATGTTGGAGACAATCTCCCGTTTCCCATGTATATACATATGCTCTCAAAGCATTGCAGTTTGCAGCAGCTTGGAAGCTTTAAAATAAATCACGCAGTGCATTATTTATTTTTTTTTTTCTTGCTTTGCAATGAAACCGTAGCACAAAACAACATCCCCTCACTTCCAAAACCGTCCACGCCGGTTCTCCTCTCCAGGGCTGGCCGGCGTGTGTGCGGCCATAAACCTTAACGCGTTTTGTTGTGAAGCCTCATGGTCACCGGCTTTAAGGGCTTGACAGGTTTATAAAGTGCTGAGTGTCCCAGAGGGACCGCGGCACTGTTTGCAGAGAAGATGAAGCGTGCCATATCCAGCTGGTCTAACAAGGCAGCGGGAAATCTAAATTAATTCAGGAATCACTTCTGTTTTTCCGAGGGAGGATGTTGTTCTCAATCTATGGAAATGGCACATCAGAATACTTATTAACGGCAGGCGCGGGGGGCGCGACGCCAGGCTGCCCGCGCTCAGAGCGGTGTAAATCAGGGGACGTTTAACAGAAGTGCAAAGCAGCAGAGGGAAAGGGAAAGGGGGGGCCCAGGGCTGTGTCCTCGCACAGACACCCCGCACAGGGCTGGGCAGGATTTGGGGTGGAAGGTTTCTTTCCACTTGAAACAGCTGATTTACTCAAACCTGCCTGAAAGGAGTCATCAGCCTCCAAGTCCCACCTGGGCTCTGCAGGTGAGGCCAGAGGGGAGTTGCTTAATGGCTCCTGGCCGCCCCGTCTTCAGGGCTGTGTTCTTGCTGATTCCTGGCACTATGGGGTGACTCCGTATTGACCATTTGGGATCTGGGATTGAGGCTTCCCCCTGTGCTGAAGGTCAGTCGTGTGGGCTGTGAGGCTGGTTTTGGGGGAGGCTGCTGCAAATTCACGGGCTGTGGGGCTGGTGTCATCTCCAGAACGTGGTGCTTGGTGTTTCCCCAGGGTCTGCCCTGGTGTTTGTGTGGGCCATAAACTAAGCAGTATGTGTTCCTTTATATCCATAGGGAGGTTGGTTCCCAACATGTCTTTCTTTTCTCAACTAATAAAACCCCAAAGATGATCTCAGCTTGATGTTTGGGGTTTGGGGGGTCGGAGTTGTTTGCTGCCTCCTTTTTGTGAGGCCACACGGTGCTGAGCTGTGGCTGCTTTTCCTTCTGCATGCTGCAAGTTGGATTTGTTGGAATTTGTTTTGTTTTCTCAAATGTGAATTATAATTTAAAAGACAGAAAAATTTCTGGAGACTGGATGCTGAAATTCCTGCTCACCTGCTCCTGGAGGCAGTCCTGCCTCATCCCTGGGGGGTGTCTGTGCGCTGGGGATGGAGGGGTCCTGGCAAATGAGAGGGATGAACCAAGTTGTGTCTGTACGTGCAGAAGAGGAGGGGTGATTACCTCCTGGCTAAGGAAGGGCCAAACACTGAGTATTGCTCCACCATTGCTTTCTCAGGTGCGGTGGGGTGGAGGTCCCACAGCCCAGGGGGGTTGTCTGAGGGTGATGGAGCAAAGCAAGGCTGTGTGTGCTGAGCAGCCCAAGGTGGCAGAAGGGGGCTGTGTTAAAAAGACATTTGTTTTGTTTATGTTCTTCAGAAAGTTAAATATCCAGCGTGGTCCTCAGTACCCTGCTCGCGTCGGTTGGCACGCAGCCCCTGTGGCCACCAACTGCTCTGGTGGCTCTGAGCAGCCCAGAGCCGCGGGGAGCCTTTAGCTAAATGAGGGAGGATTTGGACAGCAGACGTCCACATTTGGGAACTGGGCTCCAGTTGTTGAGTTTATCATGTTGAATTGGCTTCATATTAAATGGGGCTTTTATGAGAGCAATTGAGAAGGAGCAGAGCCAGATCCTGCTTCTGTTGCTCGCCACCAGCAGTACTCAGCACAGCCTTTTCATTTTCATTTTCTGAACGTGCCCTCCTCGCTGTCGCCTCTTTCTGACGGGAGGCTGCCATGAACTTCAAAATTAATTTTCCTGGACTGTCCTAATCATTCTAGTTGAAACATCCCCTTGTTATGCTCTTATTGGGACCTGGCTCTGGGGGATAAGGAGGATATTGGGATTGGCTCTTGATGAACCTGCCTGATGTGGCAAAATTAAAACTTATTCTGGTTTTAATTTGTACTAATCATACACTCAGAAACAAAGAATTGGTCCCCCAAGTGTTTTTCTGGACTAGAGGACCAGGCTCATTTATTTGCACGGATTAATATGCTGCATGCTAATTGTGGGATGCTGATATTAGCCACACCGCAGCAACAGGGGCAGCGTAACCGCAGCGAGTCAGTCTGGAGACATAGCTGTAGCCCAGACCCATTGAAATACAGATTTGGGCAGCTTTTTATCATTAGGTTTGCCAACAGGAAAATCATCCTGTTCATCATCATTTTCAGAAATGAATTCCCTTGTGTTAGTTGAAACATTTCATTAACTTAGAAGAACGCTAATCGGGTGTACTTTGGTCAGGTGGGATATTTCTTTCCCATGTCAATATAAAGGGCAGTGGGTCATGTCCTATGTCCAAGTTTAACTGTTCAGACCAAGCGCAGCGTGATGCGGTGGGCGCCTGAGCCGCCCCACAACAAGCAGCGTTCGCAGGAGCTCTCACTGAAATAACTGAGTGCTCAGCTCAGATTTTCGGAGCCTGGTATCAAGCCTGGCTGAGGTGCGCAGCCGCAAGACATGTCCTTGTGCCCCAGTGCCTGCCCTGGGGGTCGGAAGCCCCTCCACGCCCGGGGGAAGAGATGCAGCGCTGGGTGAGGTCCCTCTGCACCACCCGTGCTGTCTGCACCGTTCCTCACAGCACCCGTGCGCTCGGTGCGGCGGGGAGGCAGCAGATATGGGGCTGCGGGTGTGAGCAGCTTCTGCGCCCCTCTGTGTTGGCAGCGTTTTCGGGTCCTGGCATGGCCCCGGAGTCAAGGTGAGCCTGCCTTTCTCCTGCAGGCGTAGCACAGCTGGAATACGATCGCTTCTGTGGCTCGGGGGGTTGACACATCGCTTGTCATTAATATTATATCAAGCCCAGCAGAGATCGAGTTGCGGCGCATGGAGCCTTGATACAGTTGTGCTTTCCCTGCTGCGGGGAGAGGGCTGGGGCGGAGCTGGGCTACCTGGGGTGGAACTGGGCTACCTGGGGTGGAACTGGCAGCAGGAATATAATGGAAGCCTGTTGAAGGCTCATGAGCCAGGACCGAGTCTGGCCCCACCGCCCTCTGCTTGCCGCGTCTGCGGGGACGGGAATCGCTCAGGAGTCACCTCCTGCTTCCAGCGTGGCGGGAGTTTTACTTTCTGCTAGTCTGGGCAGAAAGACCCAACTGCTCAGCAGAAGATGGAGGAAGGGAAAACGAGAGCGCTCTTTATTTTGTAAGGCCATCCCTCCCCCCGCAGTGAGTCAGTGCGGGGAAGGTGTCGAACTTTATCCTACCCCAGGGAATGGCTTCGCAGAGTCACAGGTCTCTCTGCACCAGCACTCCGCAGGACAGAGCCCCAGTTATCACGTACTGCTCCAGACTCCGCGTGTGCTACCTGTGCTGCGTCGCGCTTGTGTGCAGGTGCCTTTTCTGAAAGCTTTCTGTGTAGCTCTATCGGCTCCATCAGTGCCTACAAGTGCATTATATATAACACACACTGCGTGCGTTGGGCGCCGTGCACTGTGCGTACGCTACGACTCTGCCTCTCACCAGCGAGCTGGCAGAGGGTGGACGCTCCAGTTACAGACTGGAAAGTAAAGCCAAGACTTATCTCGGGTATTTTTCAGCTGTCACAGACCAACCCGCAGCCTGATGGCAATCACCAGCCTGGAGGTCAAATTCATCTTTGAAAAACGGAGTTGAAGGCACGTATGCTCGAGGCAGAAAGACACTGGTGGTTAAAAAAAAAAAAGCCAAACACCCAACCCAGAGGTTGCATTAGCTGTTTTGGGGAGCCGTGTCACTTCCCACAGATCAGCCAGTCGCGCTAATGAGAGGGCTTGCTCTGAAGTCACCTCTCCTCCATTAATTAAAGCTGTTTGGTGCGAAGCGGTGAAGAGGGATTGAGGAAGGGCTCTTGATGCAGTTACACTTTCCATAGATGTTGCTGAGTATCCATTATGGCCCGTGAAAGCCTTGTCAACATTTTTCCAAGGAAGAATGAAAATGTAAATAACTTTAAAATGATTCAATGTCACTGTGGTATGGAAAAAGGTCATGCTGCTGGAGACCATTTATCTTTTTGCCGATTTAAAGAGCTTTTTTCCTATTACATTTTTTGAAATTAATGTTTTTAAACATTACCCAAAGTAATGTTAACAATCATGGGGTTTATGGGATTGATCGTTCTGCAGGCTGGGATTTAAATTGAAAAAGATTTGTTTTAGGTAGTTGTTGCTGGGGGGTTTTAACAGACTTTTTGATTTATTGCTTATAAAAATGTTTGCATGATTTAGTGAAAAAACAAAACCAGATCCTGGCTTCCCACACAAATATGAGGGTAGAATATTCTTTGGGAGTGAGTTTGGGATTACGGAAGCAGAGCTCACATGCGCATGTCAATGTTGAAGTATATAAATCTGAGGTGAGCCTGAAGGGACGGGGTCCTATTTCGCAGATTAAGGGTTGGAGGGAAGATAGTAGTTTCCCCTTAGCCCGTGTAGTGCTGCTCCTCACTGCTGGGAGGGCGTTTGGGCCGCTGTGCTCTGCGAGCCTGGCAGCGCAGCAGAAAGTCGGTACCTGTAAAGCACTCGGCAAAGACCCAGTCCAAAGCAGCAGCACAAAGGTGGAGCTCAGCTGTCTGTCTGGTGTCCCAGTCAGCTGCGATGTGAAAGATCTGCTGTGGGTTTTTGGTACCTATTACCTGCCAAGCGTCCACACAAGTGCAAAACACTGCATGTACATGGAAGATGAGGTCCCTGATCTGAGGAGGGTGAGCCAGCAGGACTGGGGACATAGGGGCTGGGTGCTAAAAATTAAGGTTCAAGCTTGTCAGTGTGGCTTAAAGAAAAATGCTTGGAAAGAAGGGTGTAAAGGTGCTCTTTGCATCTGATGAGGGAAAGCCCCACATCTGTTCCGCAAAGGGCAGTAGTGCCAGCGATGACAGGCTGTCAGGGACGATGGGACGTGGCTACCCATCTCCTGCAGCAGCAGAGCAGAGCCCACAAGGTGGGCCAAGACCTTCTTGTTAGCTCGTCTGCCCCAGCTGTCCCGCAGCGATGCTGACTCGGAGCTAAGCTCCCCTCGAGTCACTGCTGGCAATGAAAACAGGTGACGCTCGGGAAAGGCTTTCTGCTCTTCTGCACAGGAAGAATTTCACCAGTTCTGAACCTTGGTTTGGGGAAGGGGGAAAAAATAGCTGTGCTCTTAATAGAAATGCTTGGCCTGCTGAGACACACTTGCCTCTTTCACCTCTGGTGCCCCCACAACTTCAAGTGTGAGGGAGCAGGGGATGCCACAGCTGGTGCTTTGCATGTAATTTTCACCCTCTTGTTAATGACCTTGCAGGGATTAGCATGGCCTTCTCCATATGCCAGTAGATTATGTCTGTTGGCAGCTGCTACTACTGGAGCAAAATGGGATAGTTTTCATTAGGAGTGCTTGACACTAGGTTGCCCTGGGTGTCGTCAATCCTAAACTGTCAGTGCCTTTGAATAAAGCAGTGTACAGATGTGATTTATTAGATGTGCTGCTGCTTTGCTGAAAATGTGGCATTTTCAAGTCAGCAAGGTCTTGCAGAAGTGTGAAAGGGACCTTCTTGCTCTTCCCTACTCACTTACCCTTCCACCTCGCGAGCTCTGTGGGGCTGTCCAGCTGTGCTGGATGGGAAATCTGCCCCGAAATGATGGAGTGACATGGGGACTTGGATGAAATAATCCCCCTATCCTGTGCAGTGTAGCTACTCACTAGCAAATATGTGTGTGCTTGTGTTTTGTGGGGGGAAACTGTATTTTTCAACAGGAGGTATGTTCTGAATGAGCATTTCTATCCAACTGGAATGGGGCTGGGAGGAGCTAAGACTCTATTTCTCAGTGTTGAAACAGGACTTGACCTTGAAATGATTTTTATTTTGATTAAGAAAATACTCAGATTTACCACACAGACGTCTCCCCCACCTAATTCCAGCAGTGCAGAGGAAAGTCAAGTTTCACTATTACCTTATTCCTATAGCTGAATCAGGGGCATATCCTGAGCTGACAGAATATTTTAAGGGGGACGCAGCTCACTTCTTCTGGGGACACAGTTTCCAGGGTGCAGGGCAGGGGCAGGAGGTGGGTGAGATCCTAACCCAGCTGCCGGGGAGAGATGCTGCAGAGGCTTCCCTGTTCCCTTTGCCCCGGGAGGAACCAGGCTCTCTGTGTTCTGCAAGGTTATTAATCCTCTGTTTATCCTGTTTTAAAATAAGCAGTTTAAAGGAGGCTGTCAAAGATGATAGGCCACAAATCCATGTCATTCTTTTGATTTGCAACAGCAAAGCTAAACCCTCCTGTGTCCCTCCCTCAACAGAATGAGGGCTTGTGCTCCCCAGCACACTGCAGCGATAACCCAGCCCATCCCGGCCGGAGGAGACCCGTTCCTCGGGCAGGACTGCTCATTCGAAAGGGCCCAAGACTATCCCGATGACACGGGGAGTACCCAGACAGCTAGTCCACAGAATTCAGCGGTGTTATTTAGGGCTTGTGTCCACTGGACAGACCCATCCATCACCAATGTGATGCAGCTTTATTGAACGGCAGACGTGGGTAAGGGACCAGCTGCTGGGGGAGAGTCCCAAAGCTCTTCGCTCTGCTCAACTTTGTGTCCACGCTCAAGAACGGGGCCACTGGCCCTTCTGAGCAATACTGAGCAGAACAGCTTCACTGCAGTCTAACTACTTAATGACTCTTTTTGCCAGTTCAGTAATCAGCAATTAGCTATTTGAGGCATGCCAGAGGAGGATTAACAGCCGTGTAATACACCAGGTATGATTCATCTTCAGTAAATGTCCCTTATAATCAATGGGTAATTATTTCATGAGCAATAGTTCTGATTAAATCTCAATTAATTGTGCATGTGGGACATCTGATTTAAAAGTGGTAGTGTAACGTTAAGTGAATTTTGCTCATTGTTTATTGCAATACAAAAGCTAGCGTTTGTAACAGCGGCAGAGCTGGACCAGCCCAAATGCCCAACAGGCACTGCCAAAAAAGGAAAACTGAAGAAAAACCTCAAATTTGAATCAAGCTAATTTATTGGCCCATAGGAGTCTGAAAACATTCACAAACATTGCCTACGGGCAAAGTGTTCCCACTTCCCTGGGGCTGAAGGAGGCCTTTGTGGGAGTCCGTATGAGCTGGGCAATGGGGGCTCCTTCGTGCCCAGGCTCCCCCGGGGCCGGGGGCTGCAGATGTCTCGGGAGCAACTTGCTCTGAGCCCCGGAGCAATTTCCTAGTCAGAAGAAGACACTGAGGAGTGGTGAAAGGGTGTGGGCAGGGGATGATAAATGAGGAGGAGGAAAAAAAAGCGGCCAAGAATGGAGAATGTGAAAAGAAGCGCTTGAACTCTGACTGCAGTAGCATTACACCACAGATGGGTTTGACTTCTGTATTCAGCAGGAGGAATAAAACATCACCCTTGGCGATTAGAGGCAGGATCAGCACAGCTAGCTCTTGGGAGAAAAAAAATAAACCAGGTTAGTTAACAGTGATAGGTCTAAAAACCCCAGGAAGTAATTAGAACAGTCTTTCTCATGTAATAACTAAACTCCAATGCCAACGTACAGAATAAAAAGTAATAATCATAGCTATTTTCTTGTCGCATATTACAGCACCGAGTACATGAATCCTATCAACGTGCAACTATCTGGTAATGATGCTAAGGATTACGTGAATGAGACTGCAGCTGGGAACCTCGCTAGCTCTGGAGTTTCTCAGATTTGTGGCTTTTGCTGTTTTGTGCCTGTGTGCCCAGCCTGGGGGAGGCTCTGGTCTGGTGTGGGGTGACAGACTCACCCCCAGTCACCACCATCTGGTGTCTGTCACCTGGGCCATGCCCAGGGTGCGATACCCACATTAAAAAAAAACAAAAACAAAACTGTTCCTTTTCCCTGGCTTTCCCCTTGTTGGAAGTCCCACAGAGGCGTTGAGGTCCCAGTAAAACCACCTGCTGTTCTCATGCCTGGAAATGGCCCCTTGCGGCCAGGCTGAAGCACTGTGAAAATATCCCTGAAAGAAGAACGTGTGTTTTGCTGTCCATGCTCGTGGCTGGAAGGGCTTCTTGCTCATCAGTGGTCTGCCTGACCTTGCAGGTGCCCCCGAAGCTCCCTCTGAACAGTGCTGGAGATGCTTCATCCCATTCCCTGATAGAGGAGTGCACCTCAGAAGGTGTAAAACTGGCCAGCCCCGTTGCTCTGCTCACCCATGTTCCTGTGAGCATCGCGGGGACATGAAGGAGAGAACGCAGGATTTTTACCTGCCTTGGGGTCCTGCAGGCTGTGGCTCAGGTACACGTGTGCTTTTGCACCGCGTAGATTGGGGCCTGAAGAAAATCTGGGGATAAAATTGTAATGCTACTGTTTGGCAATTGGGTTGCTCTGCACCTTTCAGGCAGGTAGAGGTTTCTGCTTTCTCCTCCAAAAAAGTGAGGGAGAAAGATGAAAACTGCTGTAGGAATGTAAGGAGCGGCAACCTTGCTTTCTTAGAAACGTGGATGTAAAATTCGTGTTTAATCATTTTTGCAATAGGATTTTGGGGATTTCCAGCAAAAGGTGACCGTTACTGACAGCATCTGGGGGTTTAGAATTTAATGAGGTAACTTTCATTATTCAAATTCCTTTTTTCATTAAACTAAGTATTCTATTAGTTAAAATAAGGAGATATTTGAATATACTGGTATTTGCAACAGGAAAATTAATAGTCACAGTAGGAAAGTCTTACTGTTTTTTTTTTTCCCCACTTTCATTCTGTTCTCATTAGAGAAAAGCTCATTCCAAAGTTTAGTTAATTATTTAGACTACCGATGTAAACCTTGCTGAAAACATTCTCTTGACATCGTAAGTCTAAATTAGAAAGAGAATTGACATGAAAACAGCTTTCACACATTGGTTGTCAACACCTGTTAAATATATGATGTGATTTTGGCATAGTTAACATTCCTGGTACCAGGATTGCAACCTCGTGCAATATGACATCAGCCCAGAGAAAGATGTTTGGGGCATGAGTACTTCTACCCTAGAGAGACTGAACCCCCAGTTTAACACTGTAGAGTGCAACTGGTGTTCGCTGCCAGGCGCCCGTGTCAGACCAGGGCGTGCAGGGGAGCGGCAGGGGCTGAGCCAGGGCAGGGTGGTGGGTGCTCCCGCAGCGCCCGCTCCCCTCGGCTCACCCCGGGCTGCGGAGCCGTGCCCTGCGCTGCCCCGGCACCGCTTCCTGCACCCGCCCTCGCCAACCCCGTCCCAGCGGCTCAGCACCGTGGTGGACTCCGCCTGGCATGGGTTTACTTTGTGGTGCCAATTTTGGCCGTGTGTTTTTCTTCTAGGTGAGGGTATCTGGCACTCTTCTTATCTGCCCTTTGCGATGCCCATGGCTGAGTTGGGGCACCTTGGGAAGGTGACCAGCTTCTCCCTTGGCATCCTGGAGAGTGTGTTTTGTGTGGGTGTGGAAGCAGCCTCCTTGCTACAGGGATGATGCTAAAACGCATTCTTTCCCAGAATTCAGCACAAGATTCACATATTACAATTTCAGAGGCACACAGTTTCTGCAGTTAAGTGTATCAGGAGTGAAAACTATTTGGTAGAATATTAGGGTGGAGAAAAGCCAACTCCCAAATACCAGAGTTCCCCCTGGGGCACTGCTGGGTTAAACCCTACCCCCAGGTCTGCTGACAGTGCGAAGACCTGGCTCGCATGGGCCCGCTCTGAGGTCCTGCACGCTTAGCAGGTGCAGAGGTCCCAGTTTCAGGGACTAATTAACTGTAATAACCTCTGAATTCAGATTATCTACAAATGTGCTGAGGAGGGGCTATCTCTGTGTAGGAGCAGAACCAGAGGGTTAAAAAGCTACTTTCAAAAACACCCAGGGACCATCAAGTTGGTCAGGACACTCTTGATTCTTGACTACATTTTTTTTAATGAGGTGCAAGTCTATAACTAGAAGATACTAAAAAGCAATTGCATTAAATCAAGAACTACATTTGACTTTATGGATTGTTTATGGGATCTTTCTTTTATTAATTCTTTATCCTTTAATATTATAAGGGATTTGTGTCTACAATAAATAATGTAAAGTTACATTACATCCTCTTTGGCTTAAAATTTTAATATTCCTATTGCCCATCTCCATAAAGAAATTGTATTTGAGGTCATTGCATATGTACAGCTGCAGTCATAACCCTAATGGAATTACTATTCAAGCACAGGCGAGATTAGTATGAACGCCAAGAAACTACCCGTCTGTCAGGGGAAAAGGTAAAAGTTCAGAGTTCAGCTTGCATCCAAATTATTTATCTCCCTAATAACTTAATAGATTGAATATATTACTTGTCAGTGACCTTGATGTACAACAATAAAGACCCCTTGGTTGTGTCAGAAAATATATGAGACTATAATAAGTAGTACTTATGTAGTGGAATAAAAACATATTCTTTATGATAATGAAGTCTCTTCCCACAAGGACGCCACAAGGACATGAAGGCATGTAAATATAAACACCAGCTTGCATTTGACTGTGGCTAGAGAGCGGCTTCTCTCCCGAGGTGAGCTGCAGAGATGCCGGTGTAGGAGGCTGCACCCTGCAGACGCCCCGGCGTGTCTGCCTGTGCAACGGGTCCCTCCCCACATGCCGAGGGATGGCTCATGCCCTTTGCTGCTTGTCCAGACACACACTGCACCCAACGGCCCCTCTTACAACCGCTCCATGCAGAGAGTCAGTCCCTCGCTTTTTCAAAGAGTCCCGTTGACTTCATGCCACTTCTAATTATTTCCATTCTGGATCTCCCAAGCATTTAAAAGACTGATTTAAATTAGAGTTTAGGATCAAAGGTAATACCGCAAATAGGCATGTTGTAAACATGCCTAAAAATAGGAAGGTAATTTCCCTGAGTGCCGTGGTCTCTGTAGCAGTGCAGCGCAATGTCTCTATTTCTTTCTGTTTCTATGTCTATTTTTCAAAGCTTCACATTATCTAAAGGGGAAAACAAAAGGCCCTCGAAGGATATTGTTCTTTAATAAGGCTTATGATTATGGATTTTTTCTTCCTCAGCCAGCACAGAATCACCATTAATATACTCAAATGGAATGAGTCTCTCCTCTTTAATAGGTCATTTTAATCATATATTTAAAGTTTCACTTGGAGATGGAGGAGGCGGGTGAGAGGGAAGACAGAAAAAGAGGAACTTATTTGATCTGTTTGATGTTTTCCAATTAATCCTCACGGTGTGCCCACCCGTGGTGCCTAAGCCAAGCCGAGAGCAGTGGCGGTTGTGCAGCTGGCTCCGATACATGCCAGGAGCAGTCTTCCTCACCCTCCCCCGGGATACTCTGGGTGCAGACTGCACGGGAACTCAAAGGTCCCGTGTCCAACCCTGAACACCAATTTTAGAAAACACGGTGGCACCCTGTCTCTGAGGTCAACTCAAGTTACAGATCCTCCTTTCTTCCTCCACCAGCAGTGCTGCATGCTGGGCTGAGCCTCCAGCCCCCTCCCCAAAAGCGCAGGACCCATCCCTGGGCTGAGGAAGGACCTGCAGGCTGGTCCCTGCTCCCAGAAAGCCCACTGGAACTGGCACGCGTGCAGTTGTGCTCCCATTCCCCAGGCACTTATCCCAGCAGCCTCACGTTTTTGATTGTATTTATGGCCACTTAATCTGTGCTAGCAGCCAGGATCAAATATATCTCCAAGTATTGATCAGCTTTAGGCTGATAGAAGTTCAAGCTCATGAGGTCTCGGTCTTTGACCCTCAAATAGGATATGAATCTCAATCCAATAGACTGATATTCACACGCAGTGGCTGCCCAGGGTTGCAGGCTGCAAGGGAAAAATCAATGAAGAGTGCTAATGATTCACAATTTATAGAGCAGCTGCCATTTTAATATTAGAATAAATGTTATATTGCAAAGGGATGGGAACATAGGTGGTGGCATGGAAAATATTTCTTTGGAGCCTTTTCTGCGAGAAAATGATGTGCACAGGATTTTATGAAGTATAATTTATTGGCCTCATTTAGACTTATAATTTAAAACTCCTTATGAAAAAGGTATTTAACTAGAGTGGATTGGGTAAGGAAACAGCACGGGCAGAGCAGGCTGTCTTAGAGTGCTTCAAGCGCGTGCTGGTGGGGGAAAGGAAGCAATATCCTAATACAGGAGACCGGACATAAGAACGCCCCTTCTGCTTAAATATCTCTGCAGCATCTGGCAACAAAGAGGCCCCATCCTCTGACCTGGCTCTTCTGAGCAAACTTGTAAATGAAAAATAAATATATTGAAAGTGCTGATGAGGTATATGGAGCACATTAAATAATGGATCATGTCAGAGTGGAGTGGTAGGGCAGAAAACTCTCCTGAATCGGTGTGTGAGGGCTAGAGAGAATTACTGAAGCTGAAGAGAAGGGGCAGGCTGGAAGACAGATTTTGAACCACGGGAACATAAGAGCTCTCTGTCCAGATTACACAGGTTTTATTGTATTCTCAAATAAGTCACTTCTATTTGCAATGAATTACAGTTTCTTTTGCTGAGGTTTCTTTACAATAGCTCATGGGGACAGGTAATCTCCAGACTGTGGCAGAGGCAGGAATGACAGGGGGAGCTGTCAGGAAAAAATGGGAGGTAAACTCTGCCCTTTTGCCTTTTCCTTGGCGGTGATACACTGGGGACTGGAGTGGTGAACCTTTCTGGAGAGAGCAAGGGGGAGGGAAGGAAATGTCTTCAGCCGCTGCAGTTCCCAGGATGACCCAACAGCTTGGGCCAGGCTGGTGTTGGTGAGCTGGAGCCCTTCCTTGGGCTACACGCCTGGGACCAGAAGCATCCTGGGAAGCAACATTGCTCCTGCTCATCCAGTGCGACATCTTGGAGAAGGGCTGCCAGAGCTCTCTGTTAGGACACAGTGCTTTTTACTTCTCTGCAGAGAGCAGCATCCCCATGTTGGTTTGCAAGCCACCCTTCCTGGACAAGAAAAGGCTTCAACCTGGGAAGACTACATCTTCCCCTCCAGCTTTCAGCCAGAACTGCACACTTTTGCTTCTCAGTTCTTGTGTGTAGTAAGTCTTCATCTGTAAGTCCAGTTCACAGGACGCTATTTCAGTGTATAATAATGTCTTTCCTTACATGGATGTAAATGGTAAAAGGATTTTCAGTACAAAGAACCCAGGCTTTTTAGAGCAGACAAGAAAAGATGGAAATCCCACATCAAAACCACAATTTATGGCATCCGTTTTGGCCATCTCTCTATTTATTTTTTATAGAAGTGAAAAGAACTTAAATAATTCATCTGCCTGAGAGCTCATAACTCTCTGGCCTGTGTAGAATATCTTTCATATATCTCATAACCTAGAGCCTATTGACAAACTGTATGAAAAATAACAGCCCTTTCACTTGCAAAAGCAAAATCCAATTTATTGATTGTGATAGTCTAAATAATGGCATTTCTATTGACCAGAAGGTATTACCCAAACAGGTTAGAGTTCACTTAACTCAGGGCATGAAATGTCCCATGCATACCATCATAAAACCAAAATTTTCTTGATCCTTTTCCTTCCTTGGTTATACTGCCACTGTGACAAAACTAGTTTACAAAGAAAGTTGACAAGTGCCTAATGAAATTAAACACAAGATCTGTAGGGGGGGTGTGAGGGGAGGAACAGACCCAGGACAGGAACACATTTATTTTTTTTCAGTCTGACAAGGCATAGCAAAGGCTTATCCATAGTATGTGCATACAGCTGCTGTAGTAACCGTTAGGTGCTCTGAATTCACAGACTGGAGCTACAGGGGCCCACCTGTGGCTGCTGGGTACCACCACCAGTCTTGGATCCTGTCAATGGGGTGCAGTTTGAGTGGAGATAGCCGGATGTGCCTGAGGGTGTCCTTAAACTTCATTTGGGAAGGTCCATGGAAGACCTCACACATCAACTTTCCGAGATGATAAATTTGTATCATCTGCTCACATGTGGGTTTGGGGAGAGGGATCAGAGGGAGAGCCAAAGGATGGGGAGGTTTTACAGCTGCAGTTTAGCAAGGATGACGATTCACACTGCCTTCTCCGCACTCCTCTGTGGTACTTGTGCTGTGCTCACTGCTGCATGCTGTCTAAGCATGGCCCACCAAGTACATCTTTGCACTTCACTGCTGGACTCTTCATCGGATTTCAGCTCTCTGGTGCTGCCTCTTTTATTAGTGGTTAGACAGGACCCTGGTGGTTACTGTGAGACTTTGGTGCCATGCTAATAACTGTCCAGTGAAAGCAAGAACCTGTTCTGCTGCTATTAGGGTGACAGACCCAAGTCCCAAAGTTTGCACCCAGATCTGACCCTAGAACTGAGTGGGTTTGTTCCAGGGTCCTAAATTTGCACTAAGTTTTGCTTTCTCCACATCTTAACAGATTTCTGCTTTCCTTTCCACCCCCCGCCCCATCAGATTCTCTCTCCTAATTGGGCAACCAAGAGATTGTTACAGCCTCATAAAATACTGAAACCCCTTCCCCATCAATTCTGCCTGTTGGAAAATGTTGTTCTCCAATCCCAGTCTTGCATACATTCTATTATTTAATTCATAAATGTTTAAATAGGGGCCTAAGAGATCCCAACTGTGTCTTTTTACATAATTAAATTACAAGGAGTCATATGTTACTACCATCCATAAACTTATTGTGCACTTTACATAAAATTCAGATCAGGTGGCTCCGCATGCATGCATATTTTACATTTTCAACTTTATTAAAGAAATGAATAGAGTGCTGGAAAGGCTGCTTTGCTGTACGGTCAATTCAGATCCTGGGGGCCATAAATCTGAAAGCAGTATGATTTGTTGTTCTTTGCTCACAATAAATTAAGCTTTTCTTGATGGAAAGGTTGGCTACATTTATTGCAGTTTAGGTCAGAGTATTTGGACAAAGATGCATCTAGACCTGCCGGGAAGAGAGTTTGTGCTGGGTCCAACGAGTCAGGGAGGATATCTCCATTTTTATCAAGCTACTGAAGCTGGAACCCACAGCTGATTCTGTGGCACAGGTTTTCAAGTCAGGGTAACTGAGTGAGATGATTTTCAGCAGAGGGCTGATTGCATTTTAAAGGCTTTTGATGTGTTCCTTGGAGCTTTTTTTTTTTTGCCTGGATGAAGCGGTGGCTTAACCAAGAGGGAGAAAGCCAGGGCTGGATGCAGGTGTGATTTGGGTGGGACAGCCACCAGCTGTGCCCCCACTGCCTGACCTGAAAGATGCCACCAGGGCCGCTGTCAGGAAAAAGGAAAAGGCAGAGCAGTGCTGTCTCCTGGGTAAAGCCAGCGCTGTCACACACATGGCCTGGCACGGCAGAGACACGTGGGCATTATACAAACACAAACGTGTAATTTTATCACCAGTGCTAGTAATATGTGTCCCCAGTTGCTACTTAATGGTGTCTCGGCTGGGCAAGGAATGGGTTGATACCCAGGGCCTGATGAAGAAAAAAGTGTTACTGTTTCAACCGTGAAATCATAATATTGTTTAAAAACAAATCATTTTAAAGTGCTTAAGTCTGTCATGTCTAGCATGAAGGATGATTTAATTGATAGTTGCTTGTATTTTTCCATTAAGAAAAAATAATCACCATTCCTAGCTTTTTCTTTCTCATCTAGATTTAAACCTTCTTTTAGGCAGAAAGGAAAAGCGTTCTCACCATTGAACAAGACAAAGGGCTGTTCTGTTGAAATAGTAGCTCGTTTAGAAATAATCTCAAAGCAATGCTGAAATAACCAGCTATTTTGCACAGACTAAGCCCAGAATAACTCACGTCCCCTGCCACAAATGCATGTTAGCTCACTGTAGTATGTTCCCTCCCTTTTCAATCACCAAATTTTTGAATCAGTAGGGTGAGATGAGCTGCAAAAAATGCAAAGGAAATGGTGCAATTACCGAAGTGGCAGGTTTTGTGTTTAAAGGGGAAAACAGAAATAACCCAAGCAGTGACTTCATTATTTTTTTTTTTTCTCAGCTGGGATAAGACCAACATTGGGAAAGGTGACATTGTGACAAATACAACATTCCCAGCTTATTGGTCTCAAAACCAACCAAACATAAGAAAATCAGACATAACTGCTGACAAATTGGCACTTAACCTTTTTCCTGGAGATGTCTTGGTTGGAAACACAGATATTGGCATAATTCTATACTAGATACAGATACGTGTATGAGAACCTACAGCTGCTTACGAATTCACTAAACAGCTATGGGATATTTGCATTAATTTTACCACACTAAAACATAAAGGAGTTTAATCTTTTGTGTCATATTACTACAACAAAAGATTGGTAGGTGTGGGTGGCACATTCCAAATCTGCTCTGAATAAACACTGGGTGAAGAAAATAAATTTTTTTCAAGTGAAGAAAGTATTTCAGGTTTACTATTAAAGTGGCCAGGTCGCATCTATCCTCCAGGCTGGAATTCACCCTCCCAGAAAGGCAGTACTGTCAATTGGATGTTAATCTGTATTAGATCCCACATCTGTTCCTTATCAGCATGTACACTTCTCCTGAATTAAAGTTTAGCCTTGGCCCATTGAAGCAGTGCCCATGCTGAGGTCTGGCCATGCTGTGACTGCTTAGTGTGCTCAGTGCAGGGCTTGCAGGGCTCTCCTGTGTCTTCTCTGGGTCATGTGTCACACCACTACCTAAAACTCCCTGACTAAAGTCTTCTGCAAATGGTCTTAGCTAAGCGCTGCCCAGCTGTGGCTGTGAGATGCTGACATGGCAAACCTGCCCTGCATTTCAGCTTGGCCAAGGACCTTACCCATTAATTGCCAGGTAGTAATTGCCCGGCAGGTGCTGCCTGAGGGAGCTGATGTTACTGTTAACACGACAGAAAGAATGGATTGATTCAAATAATAATAATAAAAAAAAGAAGATAAAGGGAAACCTGAGCTGGTACCTATGAAATTCTTGTGAACCTATTGTGTCCCCGGTGCCAAGGGAAAGCTGCTGTGACCTCTGCAATCTGCATACCTCCAGCGCCAACACAAAGCACCTGACAAACTCTTCCATACACCAGCCTGAACTTGAGGGGAATTGCTTTTGCTGAACAGCGATTATAATTCCTGCTGTATATCCAGATTTTGACAAGTAAATCTCATATTTTAAACACAGGATTAAAAAAATTTATTACTACAGTGGGGATTAAGTAGTAAAGCCTCAGAATGTAAGTCTGCAAAGTAGGAAACAGGAAAATAAAGTAAAATCTATTGTTCGAAATAACTCGGGCTTAACCCTTTGTCACCTGGTGCAGACCCAGATTGCAATCGGTACAGCCCTGTAATAATTATCCCCGGGTCTCTTGTAACATTTCACAGGACAGGTAGGGGATATGGAATTTCTTCCTGTTGTTTTCTAAATCCCTCCATTTCCAGATTTGGCTGCACCATCATGCTCAGAAATAACAGTGGCATTGAATAGCATCCGAATGAGAAATTCAAGCCAGTCAGCCTCATTTGCTGCACTGACTTGCCTGATTAGGAGCAGTTCGTTCCCATTCCTTCTTGTTTATTTTTAGAGGAAAGTCTCTTTATTAAGAGCTCCATTGTAAAAGTGCAGTAAATATAACAACTTGTCAGCTGACAAGTTTTCAAGCCTTTGGGTGAAACCCTGACCCCACAGGAGCCAGCAGATGTCTGGTCCTTGTTTTCAGTGCGCCTGGGATTTTACCCAAAATGCCTAATTTTCAACCCGCTCCCCGGAAGTGTGATCTTGAGAATGAAGCAAAGGACAGGGAGCTAGAAAGTGTGGGTTCTGTTTCCTAGCTGTGCACTGCCTCAAAACCTCCCTCTTCTAAAATGATGGATAATAATCTTTCTGTACCTGCCAGGTGGAAGTTTAATTCATCTGTGGCTAGTAGGTGATTTGAAATCCTTGGCTGAAAGCTGTTATGGAAATGGAAATAATAATTCTTCCAGGATGATTTGAATGCACAAATTTAGAGGCTGCCACCTCACACCTCCAACTTCAGAAAGTGAACTTACAAAAGGCACTGTTGTCACTCTGCTCAAATTTCCCCCCAAATATTCCCACCCAGAACAATGAAATGCTCTCCGAGAACAGTAAACTTTACCATAAGGAAAACTATAGCTGAAATAGGCGCCAGCAGTAAACGTCTAATGGAAAAAACATTCTGGTTTTGGATAAATAAAGACATTGCTTGATGTTTACTATGTCTTTTCTTCGCTCCCTGAGCTCACACACTTGATAAATTGCATTTTCCCCAGAAATACTGGATGGCAGCAGCTGCTGGACTTAGGACTGCTGTAGAATTTAGGACTTGATGTTGTGAGATATTCTGCAAAACCCTATCAAACCAACAGCTCCTGCTGTTCCTAGGATGTAGCTATTTTCTACCAGTATTGCTTTTCTGAACATCTAATGAACACCTAATATCCAATTAGCTGTCTGTTCCTTCGGATACAGCTTAGGAATCTAATAAAATCACAGGCACAATCCTAAATCTTATGCATCTGAATTCCTTACTCTTGGTTCTTTCACACAGTGAGAATTCTGACAATTTTTTTAATGATTTTTCAAATGAATGTTTCTGTGTCCCCAGCAAGGCCATGTGAGCTTTTCACTTGTTTTTTAGGAATAACAGTGAAATGGTTGATAAATGTAAGCCTTCAGAGATTCCTCTGCTTTGCTAAGGGAGGTAAATCTATCTAATCATAGGTTAATTACCAGCTATTTTCACGCTACCAGAACATTCTTAAAAAACAAATCAATGTCTAATAAATTATTTGTGTGTGTCCAATAATTAAAACCCTAATGCTCGGCACTCACCAACTTTTACTGCGCTGAAACTGTCAGAAGATGCTGCTTCATTCTAGTGGTACCAGCAGCACAATCATTTTACATAACCCACTGATTCTTGCATAAGGAAATAAAATTATTGAACATATGATTACTTAAACTCTCTCCATGCTAAGGAGTTATAACAGTTGTTGTCGTAATAAATGAATACAGAGATATTTTGCTTACTGGCACTATCAGCTACTATTCCTGTTTTGTTAGGCAAAGAACACAAAGAGATTTGGCTACACTGAGTACAAAAGAAAGCTGCAGGCAGGAGTAGAGGTCATTCTGGGGCCAGAGAAATTTCAAGTTTTTCTTTCCATGTAATTTTAGACTTCTTTTGATATGGTTCTTATTTAACTCGTAAACTTGTCTTTTCATTTCCAATTAAATGTATTGACGGTGTATTCTGACTTGGCTTGTAATCTGCTATTTTCCCTTTGGTGTAATCAATACAGAGATGCCACAAAGCTACAGGTGACATTAAAAAGAACTTTTCTTTATCCCACATAATTAATTGCCTCTCTATCTCCATTCCATTATATAACCAGTGTAACAAAATAGCCCAGAAGGCTGCCTTAGAGGGAAGGTGGAATTAATATTTTGGTAGTACTGGGCTACCTTGGGTGAAGCAGAGCCGAAGTCCCACCGTTTGGAAAAACAAAGCTTATTTCTTTGTATTTGAGATGGGCTTTTAGGAAGAACACCAACAAATCTGGGAAGCCTTCATCTCTCCTCACCCTACAATGTTTCTGCTAGCAAAATGTCCCTTCACTGCTTCAAAATAAACACAAAGCACGTGGCCAGTGGGGAGTACCCTGGGCAGTTTCAAAGCCAAGACATGCAGCAAAGGGGAAAGCACTAACAATTCTGTCCCAGAGAAAGAACCTGAAGTTGGTGAGCAGCTCAGGTTTGCGAGTTAGACATGCAGCAGGTAGATGTAAATTAAACTGGCTGCCCTCAATCAGAGCCTTACCACTGCCTCATCTCTGTGTGCTCCGCAAAGCCCAATTGCCCTAGAGGAAGGGCTGCCGTGAAGTGTCAGAGCCCATTGCGAGGGGACGCCTGCTGCAGTCCGCGTAATTAGTTTCAGAGCTTCCACTACTCGGAGGGGTTCTGCAATCGCGTGTGTGCGCAGCATGGTTATGGGAATGCAGGGTCCGCTCTGCTCGAGCAGACTATTGGCTCCTCGAGGCTGGGGTCCTGCTTTTGTTTTAGAAGCTTAAACTTATTGCAGAGTTTATGCCAGCTTCGCAGGGGTGAGATTGGGCTGGGGTGAGCGGGAAGAGGAGGTGTGAAGCCACAGGTAATTCTTCAAGATGAAGGATTTAGCTGTGTTCGCAGTTTATTTTACCAGAATTCGCAGCTGTGGTTGTAACCGAGAGACTGAAATCCAGAGGTGGTTCTGGATGCTGTTGCTGGAGCTGAAGCCCACGTTAGGCGGAATTGAAAAGCGATTGGAAAAAAATCAAATTCAGACATCCTTTATGTTTAGAGGATGACCGGGTCATGCTCACTGTGGGGGTACAGCCACAGGGTTACACAGCCCTTCAGAAAATTCATACACACAAGGCGGGACAGAATCAAGTTGTTCAACAGGTTGACTTCGTACTGCTTCTCTTGTCAACTCCATAAGCACTTGGTGATAAATAATAGATAAATACTGGAGGATAATGTTGCTCTGCTGTCATGAATTGCACAGAGCTTTTATCATCTCTTACTGCAGACTATGTAGTGGGGCTATTACTTGGGTAAAAGCTCTGGGATTTGGCGCAACAGAAAGAAAGAACAAAAGACGTCAGAAAAGGCAAACTGAGGTTATAATTAACTTCCATCTTGGCCTTTACTTTCACTGCTGCCAGCAATCCAATTCCCTGCTTTGTCCATAAAGCCCCGCAGTCCCAGGTGACTGATCCTGGGGGGAGTTTATGTTACATTTAAGATAAACATAAGGCTGCAGGTAAGCCAGAGGTAATGAGTTTGGAACCGCTCCCTGAGCAGCTGGGCAAGGGCAGCTCCACCACCCAGCCTGGCGGCGGAGGATTATCCAGCAGTAACGAAGGCAGCACACAAAATGGGGCTTGTTGAAGAGTTGGGCCGTGGAGAGCCGAGGGGACGGGCAGCACAGGAGGCAGATGGAGATCAGGAGAGCTTGGGGCCCGATGGGGCACGTGGAGGTGGCGTGGAAATGGGGGCTCCAGGTTTGGGGGCTTTCTCTCCCTCTCTGGTGCAGGCCTGGCAGTGTGGCACGGTCCCTGCTATCGCCACACCAGGAATCGGTGTGCCGAAGGCCTGTCCCCAGCGGCCTCGGAGGCGGTGGCGGCTGGCAGGGTGCGACAAGGGGTGAGCAGGCAGCCTGCCTGCACCTCTGTCCCCCTCCACCTCCCCCAAAATCCCTCAGGAAGCACTGGGGCAGCATGGCAGGCTGCCCCTCCGCACCACCCCGCCTCAGGCAGAGGTGACGGGCCTGGGAATAAAACGGAGAGAGAAAGGTGTGGTGGGGAAAGGCGCTGCCGCCGCCGCCTCCTCCCTCAGGCAGGGCGCCTCAGGCACGCGCCTTAACGGTTTTAACGGCCGTTAACGGTTACCAACGGCCGCCGCGCGCGCCCGCCGTCCCGCAGGCTCTGCTGCCCCCTGTCGGCCCCGCGCGGCCGCGGCGCCTCAGCGGGGCGAGGCCGGGCCGGGCCTCATCGATCGGGCCGTATATTACCGCGGCGTGCTGGCTGCCGGGGCCAAACCTCGGGGTTTTAGAACAGGTTCACCAAATTGTCAATTAAGTGCGAATCAATCCTTAGCCATTTATCACTGTGTTAATCCGCCCGCGCGGTCCGAGGCGAAAAATCGATCGGTTCCTGTCACCGGGGACCAATCGAGGAGAGCTGGAAGACCAACATCTGCTGTATCAGGGCAACGGCTGAAATTTATAATCTCGGAGAAAAATTGCTGCTTGCCAAGAGGCCCATTAGGAAGTTGGGGAAGTGGAGCGCGCGCGGGGGGAAGGGGCCGTGACAAAGAGCCTGCGCAGGGGGGCACGGCGCGGGAGGGCTCCTGACAGCCCCGCCAGGAGATTTCGGCCCGAGGAGCCGCTGATTTATCGAGGAGAGATAAAAAAAGATTACTGTTAACTTGGAGATCAATGCGTTAATACATGCGGCTTGGAGGCTCCCGGGGGTATTTTCAGGGCTGGTGGAGGTATCCTGCGGGAGAGGGGCTCCTCAGGGCCCCCCCTCCAGTCTGGGGAAGGGGGCAACAAAGAGACCTCGGGTTCTGCACGCTGGCAGGCGTTTGCATCCCCAGAACGAATCCCCCTCAATAACATCCCTCGTTCTCAACCGCGTTTGTAATGACCGAGGTGGTATTTACACAAAGTATGTAGGTAATCTTTCTCAAACCGGAGTAATCATGGTCAGGGGTGTTTTGCAACAAACGTTTTATGGACGGTGCTCAAGAGCACAGGATGAGGTGAACGCACCTCTGGTGTGGCTTTGGCCACCCACTCTCCCCCTGCGGAGATGCAGCATGTGGGGAAGCCTTCCCAGTGTCCTGGTTTCAGCTGGGATAGAGTTAATTTTCTTTCTAGTAGCTGCTGTGTTTTGGATTTAGTATGAGAATAATGTTGATATCCATATTGGTTTTGTTGTTGCTAAGTAATGTCTATATTAGTCAAGGACTTTTTCAGCTTCCAGTAGAAGCTGAGCAGGAGCACAGTCAGAACAAGCTGGCCAAAGGAATGATCCATACCATAGACATCATGCTCAGTATATAAATGGGGGTCGGCCGGGGGGCAGGAATCTTCAATCACTGCTCAGTCAGGCTGGGCAACCGATCATGGGTGGTGAGAGGGACTTGTATCACTTTATTTTCTATACTCTTTTACCATCATCATCGTTATTGTCATTATTATTTTATTTTCCTCTTCCATTACTATTCTATTTAACTGTCTTTATCTCAAACCATGAGTTTGTTCTCCCCCTTTTTCTCCCTCTTCTCCCTACCCTACTCGGGGTGGAAGTGAGTGGCTGCATGGTCCTAGTTGCTGGCTGGGATTGAACCATGACACCCAGGCTGCTGCGGACTGTCACACAAAAAAGGGGAATGCCCAGAAAAGAAGAGCTGGAGGAGGCAGGTAGCTGTAGCGGCAACTGCACTGACTGGGTGTGCACTGAACAGCGTCGCTTTTGTCAGGGTCTGGATGCTGCTGAGCTACAAGGGGTTCATCTGGGCCCTTCTAGGCTCTCTTCATTGTGGAATGATTTCTGTCCAATCAGACCAACTCATTGTTGTCTCTGTCACAAGTTTTGCCTGAAAAGCCCATGCCATAACCTCCCGCTGACAGGTGGGAGACCAGGCCATGCCTGCAGCAGCCAGCATGCCTCTGCCATGTGCCACTTCGGTGTGCTGCAGAAACCTGTGACCGTTGCATTTTATAGGAACATCTCAAGGGCTCTCCAGAGACAGCTGCTTTTAACACAGAGCAGTGTTAGGAGCATCATCGTGGTTATTTTTTTTTAAATGCTCACAAAGCAAACACAGTTTTTGTTAGGGGAAATAAAACTTCTCAATTACTCTTCTGTGGAGCTACTGGGATTGCTAGAAAGGGTGCCAAAATGCCCTCCCTGGAGACTTGCCAAAGGTCAACCTAGGCAGAGCCTCTTCTGGAAGAGTTCACGAAGAGAAGTGACTGTATTGGGGAGCTCACTTCTTGAGCTTCCTTTAGGGTCTTACTGAATGCAAAGCTTGAAATCATAAGCACAAGCCAAGAGCTGGGGAATTAAAATGGTGAAATGATTATTAGCTTAAAGAAGTGAACACAGAGTTATTTCCTCTGAAAAGAATGGCTGTGTGTTGGACGACGGGCTGAGGCGCAGGAGATGTGGGGCCTTGGGCTGAATCGCCATGGGACTTTGAGGCTGTGATTTCTCATTTGACAACTGAGGTTGAAACAACTTCCTCTGGCTGCTTGTGGGGACTGGCATCACTTCTCACGAGGAGTGTAGAGCAGCTAGTGTGATTGTGCTCTCGTATCAGCTGGGGTTCCCTTGGTACAAAACTGAGAATAAGAGAGAGAAACTCGGCTCGTAAAGGCAAATTGAACCAGACAAGAAAAAGTGTAGTCAAAGCCCCTGTAATTTTTATTCCCTTAGCCCAAGTGAAAAATCTATCCTTTTTTGTTTATACCTGCATGAAGGTCAAGAAGTTTGGTTCAAGACTCAGATAAAAAATTATGAGACAAAATTTTCTTTTAAAATTTTATATCGGCAATTTTCACAGCTGTAACCATGCTGTGTTTCAACATGAACCTGATTCAAAACTGCCATTATGTGTCTTAGTTTGTTCCTTGCCAGAATCATAATTGGTTAGGTGCAGTTTTCTTGCAAAAAGGAAATCTATGTCCGATAATTTGTATTTTCTGGTGATGCTGGCAATCTGGCTATAGAAAAAAAAAAAAAAGCTGCTGAATATATTATTGAACTGTTCAGAAACTGCTGGATTTCAACTAAAGAAAAAGGTACTTGCTAGCTTCTCCTGCCGTTCAGACGCTCTTTATCCATAATGCTATGTAGTTATTTGGGTTAATGGGAGGGAGAGTCACGTGTGGAACTTCTCACCTCCAGCAACTTTCATTGGAATGAAAAAAAGTATTGAAAAGAAATCAACCCCTGTTGGGGGTGTGTGTGACATTTTTCTTGTAAAATCTGGTAAAATATCACTCGGAATCAGGTTGGTTGGTCGTGGTTCCCAGATTAAGGAATTAAAGATCGACTAAACTCTTCTCAAGTATTTAAGAAATGAACCATCTGTATAAGAATCTAGGACAGATTACACTTAACCTTATTCTGAAGCAAGAGATTAAGATGAGAACAGCTACTGTAATTAAGATGCTGCAGATGCTGTTCACTAAATATTGAGCAAAGGAGACCTTAGACGCTTGTGCTGTAAGAGAGTGAAAAATAATACAGGATCTTTTCTAAAAGAGCCACAATATTTTGTGAAATCCATCTCACTCCAATAACCCTTGACTGAACCTGTTACATTTTCTCAGGCAGCGCTGTGCTAGTGATTCACTGCTGGGCTCACTTCCCATGGGCCGTGGCGATGTTCACCACTCGAGTCCTTAAAACAAGGTGAGGTGCCTGTCAGGAGGTTGTTCTCTTGATAAACCACTGCAAAAGCTTCTGGAAAAGGGCTTTTGTCCTTTTGTAGGAGGTCAGAAGAAATGGGCAGGCTATGCCAGCCCAGCTTTACTGCTTATTTTGGGATTCCTAGCTACAACAGATCCTTCTCTCACCTTTTTTAGGCAAAATATATAATGAATTCTATGACTCAGACAGGAGTAAGGAGCCCTTGAAATTAAGATGGGAAGAGAGTTAGGTTGGTTTTTTTTTTCAGTTGTCAGTTTTTAAAGGTTAATGCAATAAAGGGGTTGTCCTGAAACCTTTCTTGAAAGTAAAGTAACTAACCAAGTGACAGTATGAAATATTCTGTTGTGTGTAGAATTGGTCTGTCTTGTATCTTGCTGGACAAAAGGTCTCCTTACTGATGCCTGCAAGAAGTCCAGGGTCCTCCTAACTGCAGAGAGCTACATGAAGCATCTCAGACTGGGAGTACACAGTTATGGCCAACTCAGGGATTTTTCATGGATACACATGAAAGTAATTTTCTATGCGACTGTTGTATCTGGTAGCTACAGAAAGATTTTTGGCTACTATGACTCCTGCGCATAAGGTGGAATACCAGAGCACCAATCTAACTGGCCTTGAGAAAACCATAAGCAATAATCTGGTTCCCATTGGGAAGTCCAGGCCTGGAATTGAGCAGAGTATTTCCAAGCGCTCATCTGTAAATTGTGTCGTAATGCATCAGTCTGATGCTTAATGAATTGTTTATTATACAGAAAGCTTCCAAATTGTACTAGCAAGGGAGAACTGCATCCCTAGCAGTCTTCCAGCAACTTGGGCTCCCAAATGAGGCAAGAAGCAGAAATAAAACCAAGATGGTTTTTTAGACTTGTTTACCAGCATTGGTACAGAGACCTAACTATTAGTAGTAAGAATTTTCTTTCACTTCCCACATGGGAGGTTTTCATTAAAAAAGAGAAAAGACACGGGAAGTGTTCCCTGGAGGAAATGAAGTTATTTATCAAGTGAGTGAAATTTGTCCATTGCACACTAGTGAAATCAACCTGGGAGAATGACCAGAGGCTCGTGTTTGGGTGAAATTGTCTGGGATGCTCACATTTATCAAGTGAAGTTATCCAGTTAAGCATCACTTTTTCTACTAGCAGGAGAGCCTTTCCTCATTAATAGACTTGGTCTACTTGAATATTGTCAGGGAGTGAATACGTTCCTATCCTTTCCTAGTTCAACAGCAACCATTGCCCTTTGGGCCAAATGTGCTTCCTAGAAGAGAGATGGTCCGTTCCTTCAGCCGCTTTTGGAAGCACCTGCTGTGATATGTGGTTTGTGCAGTGCTTTTCATGCGTTGCTGATTCTAGAAATGCTAGTCACTGGTAAACACTCAGGTGCCTCTCGAATGCGGTGGAGTAGCTGCTGTACCAGCACACAGCACCGGGGAATAATTCTCCCAGTTGCCTTTATGCCAAACACGGAGCTTTTGTAGTCCTGCCTGTGCTTCGTGGATATTTGCCCAACCAGGTCTTGTTCCGCACTGTACCAGGCAGACCCACGTTCTCATGCTTTGTTATTCCAAAAGCCTCACCTGAAAGGAGGGGGGGAACATCTTCAGAATATTATCTGTGCTTAATAGAAAGCAACACATTTGAAAGTGCTCCAGAAATGAGTTGTGCATTATTTAAAAAGGGAAGAGTATTACTACCTCCCTTGGATCTCACTCTTCTTGCCTATCAGATTATTTTTTTTTCCCTGGGATGGCAGGGAGTTGCTTAAAATGAAAAATTGATCACAGTGAACAGCTGAAAACTGGTTTGCATAAGTCACAGTTATTATTCAGATATTACAATGCAAAGGCAGTGAGGCCCATGAATACTCGCATGGAAGCATTTAAATATAAAAGCTTAGTACTTCCAACCCCAAACAATCCCTGCAGCCTGCCAACAAACGAGAATCTTACTGGAATACACATAAATCATCTTGTTTCTGACAAATCCTGAAGAAGCAGGGGGAGGGGGAACAGAATCCCTTGCTAATTCCCCCAAGCTGCTGTTTATTGAAATTAGGCAGCAAGGATAAACTATAGCTGGATCAATAATTATCTGTCTAATATAATCAAGTGCCTCCTATGAGAGTCTGCCGTTAAGCACAACTTCCTGCCAAACCCTTGGACAATGTTTCAGGCAATGAACTATCAGGCGACTCAAATGACAGGAATGCAAACTAAGATGTGTCTTGCTGGATCGCTGCGTTTCTGGAGAGGGGAGCTCCCTTCAGCCGTTGACCACTTGCTTTGTTCTGCTGCTTCTACAGCTATTGCTCATTGTTTGCGTGGCGACAGCACGGTGCTGGGTGCAGTACAAACATATAAGAAGCCACAGCCAAAGTCTGACAAACTCGCAGGCTACGAATCACCTTGGTCCTGCAACAGGCTTGCAGTTGGAGCAAGGCAGGAGCTGACAATCCCTTCACATAATGCAAAAGGCTCATTTTTTAGTATGGGTTTCTGCGTTGCAACCCTTCTGTCCATTCCTGCTCAAAGTCTGTGATTCTCCTGCCACCAACTCACTTGCACGCTTGCTCAGAGGGGTGGATTTGGGGACCTGCATCTGTGCCCTTGAGCAACTGGGTGCTTGGACGGAAAGCAACTTTATCCGTAGGGATAAGGGTAGAGACAGGGAGTGCAGTTGCGAATCCTGAAGCACAGTGCAGTTAACTAGCACTCATCAAAACAAATGAACTGTGAAATAGAAATAAGCAAGAAACATTTCCTATACTGAGAAAATGAATGGCAGAATCCATTTTGCCATATTCTGCCCACAAAGCCCCGTTGTTTGAAACTGCTGTATTTACTATTCAGATAATGGAGTTGCTAAGGCTGCAGAAAGCCTGTGATTAGATGGCTGTACAGACAGAGCTAATTGAAACTCTCAGGGATGAGGATGAAAGCAGAAAAGTATTCTGTTCGTTTTCTCCTTCTCTAAAATGCTTTTAACATTCATCAAGAAGTTCTTCACATTTTTCTGATTTTTAGGCTTCCTACTTGAAGTTTCACATCTGAGAGTTATTTTGACAGACAATCCCGTTAAACCGTGAATTAGGCATTTACAAGCAACTTTCTTCTGTTTCCACAGTTCAGCTGCGGAATATTAAAGGCTTGTAGGTGTTACTGATAGTCATATATTGCAGCAATAACGTGTCCTACTGCTATGAACGTCACTGCAGAATTCATCAATTCCATGAAAAATAGTTCCACGTGCATGAGTGTGTAAGTTCACTGCAGTACTTGTGCCTGGACTGTGCCGCCGCTGCTGCTGGCAATAGACATAGATCACTTCATGACACGGCTGAATGCTTCCCCACATACATATGAAAATGTCTCTCTGAAATGGAATTCACAATTTTGGGGCCTCCCCAACACCCCCACAGGTACATATGTTCTTGGAGCAACTTAATGTATGTTCCAATAGGCACAGCCTTATTGTTGATATCTTCCTTTAAGATGAGTCTGCCTGTCCGCCTGTTCTCAGCTTGGATCAGAGTGTGGTGCAGGGATGGGTGCAAAATCTCCAGAAGTTTTGGGTTAATATAGGGATTCTTGTTTCTTTTGGAAATTTGTGTTGCTTATAAATGAAAAATAATTAAGTCATAAACGTGAAATCAAAATAAATACACAGGCAAGTATGCACTTGTTCAGTACTCTGGTTGGTGTCATCTGCAGATGTAGCTGCTCACTAGATCCAGTCAGAATGAGGACTATGTAATTAAAAGCTTTTATGACTAATCACATGCTATGAATGATCTCTCTTGTTAAAGAAGACCACCTCTAATGCAGACATCCTTTCTTCAGAGAGCTTGCAGTAGATGTTTAGACTTCACTGAAAGCAATAAGCTAATATATCTCTATAACGGGTCCTATGTGGTATTTGTGTTTCAGGTGGCAATACAAACCAGAGCAGGCACAACAACATTCAGATGCAAAGTCATTTCCTAGCTAGCTAGCAAGAGTCCTAATTAATTCTGCCCAAAGTGCTTTATTAGACCTGCTTACTAAACTTCTTCCTACCAAGCAGAGCCATGCTGCCTGCTGGACAGAGGCTCAGGGTTCTCTTTACTGCCCACAGCAGTGCAAATGCCTCCAGGTGAATCCTGTTCGCCACTTCCCAGCCAGCCTTCTCCTGGGGGCTGGGAAAAGCCCTTCCAGACCAGCAGGCCACCGTAGCCTTTTCTGTCCTTTCTGAGCAGATACCGAATAACCCAAATATTCTCTTACTGAAGCTGCAAGGGCTGGTTGTACTGGAAGGTACAATCTTAGAAGGATTTCAGGAATGGTATTTATCTTAAAGGAGCACAAATGGGTACCCTAGATATTGCTGGCAGGTATGTTATGTTAGTTGATAGGAATATCCCATAGAAGCTCTGAGCTATAAGGATCTGAGTAGATTGAGCTCCAGTTTGCTCTAAAGGAGGAATTGCTACTAAATAAAACCTTGTATTCAGAAAAAGGCTCCTTAAAATCTGTCAAGAATAGGAGACTTTAATACCTGAGCAGATAAAATCAGCTAGCAGCTCGTGAAATCTGGCTCCTCAGAAATTGCCTACTCAATGAGCGTGAGAAACATTTAAAATTCTAATGCTCTAGGGCTACTTTCTGATCTAATTTTACACTTAGGTGAATAAGTTGAGCTGCTTTGAATTTAGCCAAGTGTAATTTAGATCATCATTTTTGCCCCCTCCCCTTCTGTAAAGGTGCTGGGCAAAATGTAAGACTGCTGCTGAGACACAAAGCCGTGAGGGGCAGGACAGCCACAACTGTGGCCCCGGTGTGGTGGCCCCAAAAATTCATTTGGGGAGGGTGTGGATGTCTCCTGTGCTTTTGCAAGCTTTTCTTTATTGTTTAGCTTTAGTTAATAGAAGCTCTAGCAATAAGGAGCTAATCAACTTTTGATAGGTATCTATGATTAGAAAGACATGAAAATGCTCTTTATTCTAGAGAGAGAAAAATGAACTTAGATCTCTCCAATGCAACAGCACTTTGGTTGTATAGATACCATGGAAGCAGCCTTAAAACTGTAGTACTTAGACCTGGTGATTTGTGGTTCTGCTGTTCTGAGAGCTCTTATGCTCAAAGTGCTTTATACAGCCAGAGGTCAATTCTGGCTGACTTCTAAGAATATAAGTCAGCAGCAGTAATATGTAAACTGAGAAAGATTTGACCTCTGGACTGTATTTACTGATAGGCAGAGGGCATCTTTGGCTGTACCTCAAAGTAGGAGTGTGCAAATAAGAAGATACATTACATTTAAGCCTGACGGTCTTTCACTACTGGACCTCTATACTGGCTTATACTGAAAAACCTCTGCAAACAGAAGTCCTGCTAACAATAAAATAACTGAGCTCAGTAGGAATATGTGTAAAGTCAAACATGCACATGTATATTTACAGGGTTGAAGCCCTCTACAAACATTCTACTCGGTGAATGCAGTAGTGGAAGCCATGAATAAAAGATCTCCGTTTGGCTCAGCGGTCTCTCCAGGCTAGGTTCATTTCTACTTACTGATTATTACTCACCAGATGTATAGTCTATGGAAATCTAACTAATTTGTTGTTGTTTTCTGGTAGCTGCATCCTGCTGAGTTATCGATTGTCTGGGCTCAAGGTATGCGTGTTATTGTAATAGGCTCCTGAGCTGTTAGCACACCATTGATTCAATATTTCTCTGGAGCAAAAGCCTACTGCCAAGGAATTTCCAGGCACCGGGAGGCTGTAACTACTTCTCTATAAATTTTATTCTTAGCACTTTGAACTCAGAGAGAACTGTTCTACTTGTGGCCAGAACAACATTTCTCGTTATTAGCAGTAGAAGCGGGAAGCTGATTTAAAAATGAGAGCCAGAGAAACTCCTCTTTTAAAGGGAAGCTTCCAAATGCATTTTACTGACCGATCCTATGTTCTCTCTCTTACCGGCCCCTAAGCCAGGGAGGCAGAACACCCTTGTGACTACAGTGCAGAAGCAGTAAATAAAAAACCCTCAGTTTTGACCCTAGCTCTGACTTCAGCTGGCTCTGCGACCCCAGAGTCAGTTCCGCTCAAGCTCTTGAGATCTGAGGTTACTCATTATTTTTCCAAGCCTCAGTTTCCCGATATCCTGATCAGAATCCTGATTCTATGATGCCCTGTCCACAAACGGGGATGGTGCTGTACTGCCTTGCTGTGGAGCTGTGCACTGTGACTTTTTAACAGTCATTAGGCACGTAGAGTTGGAGTGAGTTAGGAGAAGTCGGTTTGCTCTTTGTTTTGCCCTGCACTTCGTAGTTCTGTGATGGAGCCAGAGCTCTGCAGCGGAACTGCTCAGTGGATGAAGTACAGCAACCCCAGCAACCTCCCTTGCTGATGGGATTCTGTCCCTGTGCGGCTGTTTGTTGCTGGCAGTTCTCCGCAAAGCGTTACTCCCTTTTCACAGGAACACACGCAGAGGTTTTCTCTCTGAGTACAGACTGAGTAAGGACACTGAGCAACCCTTGCGCACTTTTTTCTTAATTGTTAGTGAGGTACACGGGCCATCAGGAAACATTTGGAAAATGAGAGCGTGTGTGTGTGTGTAACACATTGATCGCCGGGCTCTGCAGGCTTGCGCCTGGAGATTCCCTAACTTCTCACATATGCACTCATATTCAATTATGTGCTTGACTTTTCTTTTTTTGGTTGGCAGAGTACTTCTTGCAGGGGATGTAACATCTCCCGTGGAATAAGTGACAATGGGTGGGGTGAGGGCTTTATAACCATAAGTAAGGATCAGCTCGTATTTGTCGGCATGGTTAATCCCTTGCCTGTTTCATCACTGATTCTCCCAGCTGAGCAACAAAGCCTGCAAGGAACCAACTTAAAATAAAAAAAAAACCTGCATGAAACTAAAAGAAATCAAAAGCAAATTATTTTCCAGATTATAGCCCTCCAGAGCTGCTGAGATATTGCCCATTTTTCACAGCAGACAAAAACATTTTCCTGGGGATCAATTTAGCTTCCAGAAGTCGGCTCCTTTCAACCCATAATCCATCATATTTCCCCATTTGCAATCTCTCTGTGTCTGAGTGTTTTAAGTTTCCTATGAATTATTTTATAAAGAGTATAAAGAGGCCTTTCTTCCTGCTGAAATGAGGGAGTTGCCTTTCTGCCCTATCAGGTCAGATACCATTAGACTGTTGTACAAGGGGGCCCTGCCATCCATACCTCCATATTGGCAACTACCTTAGTAGGCTCATCTGTCAAAGAGATCTAGTAATCAATCACTGCAGTGATCAATATGCAGCTTATGCATTCATCATTCCTTTGAGGAGACTATTAGGATGAAGTTGTCAGTGAAAAAGGAACAAAGGGAGAAATATACTGAGATGGCTGAGGGGTGTGAATGTGTGTTGGGGCAAGAAAGAGGAGCTTAAAAAGAGGAAATACAACCCTACTGAAAAAGGGGAAGAATTTTGCACCTTGAGGGAAGGAGAAGTGTGTGACAGATTTATCTGGATGCCCAGGAATGTGGTGCAGAAGGTGACTCATCTTTCAAGAGGCAGAGTGGTGTAAAAATTTCCAGATCCCTTGATTGGTGTGTCACTATGATTTGTGGGCTGCTCTGCCAAGGTGAAATGGGTACCACGAGGAGCTGGGCACAAGCAAGCCAAGGAGGAACACGATGCAGGAAAGCTTGCGAATGAATCCGTGAGAAGCACGTTGAGGCAGGAAGAGGACTATTTATTTATTGCTCTGAACTTGTGCCTTTATTCCATTTAATCTGAGCCCAGGAATTATTGCAAACATTGATGATCACTTCTGCCTTGAAAAACACACCAGGGTCCCTCCAGGTCTCAGCAGCACAGGTGCTTGGAGGCATTTCTGATGAGCGTAAGCTCCTTACCTGGGGCACTCTGACCACAAGCCCCCAAAAGCACGCATTAAATCTGCCTGTGAGACAGGGCTACATTTCCATCTTTGCCCTGCCAGGCGATGCTCTGTACCCATCCTGAGCTCCGTGTCCATGGGGGCACAGCACGTTTTGCACATTGGAGGGGAGACAGGTGTGTGAAGTGGTGGTGCCAGGGCCAATACCTTCTGGCTGTGCTTCCCTGGGAGGTGGGTGGCCAGCTCGGACTGGTTCTGTGCCTTGGGGAGCGGGAAATAAAGGACATACCTCTCTGCTCCCAGGCATGGCCCTCCTCAGTCAGGTGAAATGCTGGCCTCTCTGGGCAAGTACCAGCGTATTTCTCTCCTTCCACTGCTGCATCCACATCCTTCCCTGTTGTAACAAGTGTCTGGTCGTTCTTCTGACCTTGCTGTTGAGTTAAGCTGTGGCAGTTTGGGGTCTTGCCTTCCTCTCAAAGTGTCTCCTGTTGAGGCAGCGGAGCCCGGCAAGGGATGCAGTGACAAGGGTGTCTGTTACGTGGTGACTGGAAGGACAGATGCTGTGTTTGTTGGTAGGCAGATGCAGTTACTGTGATCGCTTTGGTGTTGCCCAGACCTTCATGGATGGTGATAAGAGCATTGGATCAGGCAGACTGAGCTCCTGCAGTCAAAGGAGTAGGGCTGGTAGCCAGCTCTCACACCAGGTCCAGTGGAGTCAGGGGAAAGGGTTAATTCAGTTGGACCTTGGGAAGTTGCAGGCTCACTTATGATTATTCCCTTATCCGATGGCAGAGCCGTTATTTAGTCACTGTAATAATTTACATTAATTGGATGTAATGTATAACAAATTTATGAGACTGGGACTCGGCTCAGCTTTTGCATGAAACTCATCATTGTGATGTGCTGACCCAGCACAATGGGCTCAGATCTGCCAGTCAAAGGAGAAGTGGTGCTGGCCCACCTTGCCCAGGGACAGGAGGGACAGGCAGGAGACATGTTCGGCCCCGGGCAAACAGCATCTCTGCATAGCAAGGCCACGGCCTCTGCAGGGCCATCCCAGGGAAAACACAGCCAAGGAATCCGCTTTGACATGCATCTGGATGTTGCTGAAAACCCTTCTGCTGTGGTTGGTGTGGGGCCCTTACCACCATTACCAGTTATGGGTACGTCTCTCCAGCAAACAGGAGCAGTAATAATAAAAGCGGTAACAAAACAAATACAACAGAAAAGTCAGAGCATATTCCCATTGTCTTCCAGCCACCTCCCCAATACCCGTGGAAACCCCTCGCTGGTCCCTGAGGTTCCGCGGTCCTGGGTAGGTGACCAGCATCAGCCCCATCAGATGGCAGAGCGGGGCCGAGCGGCCCATCTGGGGTCCTCACGAGGGAGTGAGCACAGCTGGAAAAAGCACTAGGCAATGTGCTATAACACTGAAGTCCTCGTTTCTTGATCTCTTCTGTTGAGTCTCTTGATTGTGTTCAGCACAATCCTTTAATGTCAACTCCATACAGATAATTTTTGGATATAAGTGTGTATGAGCACTGCCACGAAGAAAAGGCACGCCACACTGAAACTCTGCTTTGGGGGGATCTTATTTCCTTCCCAGCTCTCCACATCCCTTTCTTTTTTCTCCCATCCTGTTGTGCTGAGCTGCAGCACAGCTGACGCCATTTGGAGAGAGGGATACAGTTGTGTTTGCCATAGGTTTTCTCCTGTCCAGTTGCAAAATGAACCGAAAGAGGAAGAAACCTGGAGGTTTCTCCAGCTGAGTGTGTGAGCTAAGCCAGCGGTCTGTCAGCCAGGTAACGGCAGACAAGTGGGGACTGGGAGGCTCTGATCCGGGGTCAGAGAGGACTCGGAAACAAAGAGAAAAGGGAAAAGCCTGTGATGTGATCCCTGGTGCTAATTAGCTTGACCCCAGTGATTGTGTCTTAAAGCAACACTGGTGACCTCTGACCGCGAGGTTCTTCAACTGTGATTCAATAAAAGTTGCAGGAATGAATTTTGCTTTGCATGTGGCCCCAGGGTATTTGTCTCTTAACTAATTTGTAAGAAACCTGGGAAAACATAGAAACCTTCCATTAACCTTCATATCCTTACTTTACAAGACAGTTTCCTTCTCAGACCTAATGACCATTCATAAAAACATCAGTCACCTCTAACCTCACAGCTCGGAAGCAGACACGTGCACAGGCACGGGCTGCTCTGCCGTGTGAGGACCATGTGGAGGTGACAGATGCTCCAGCGTGCCCACCCAGAGAAAACTCCTCCAGAGGCTCTAAACCGACTTTTTCTGGGGACAATTGCTGGCAGAGATGGATCCCTCTGCCCTCAAGTCCAGCACGCCCCAGGGGCCAAATCCTGCTGCGCTGGTGGCTGGTTCCCTTTCAGGTGCTTTCTTTCCCTGATAACCCCACTTTTCCTTGCTGGAGTCTCCCTACATTGAGTGTTGACCCCAAATTTGAGTCACTGTACACTGGGACTAGCAAGAGCAGAACTGGCTCTGCAATCGGCTCTTTCTGGAGGTGCTGTAGCCATCAGCGTCGCTGTACTTACACACAGAGTTTACCTTCCTCTAGTCTTCCCCAGGCACCTTAAGGAGCAGAGTGATTATTTCACATTAAACTTTGTGCTAACTGTAAAACTAATTTTCATCCCTCTCTGATCTTAGTGCACTGATTTTGAGAGCTTATTTTTTGTACCTTGCATTGATCCTGAATGAGGAACACCCTGTTTAGCAGCAACAGTCCAGATCTTAAAAACTGGTGCAGGTAAAATCCCCGTGCAAAAATCAGTCGGATTAGGATCCCAGCTGGGAAACAAGCAAAGCCTCCAGGTCAAGCGGTACAAAGTATCCATCTTTTAGGGACACTTCTTTTTTTGTGCTGAGATAAAGGAGTGTCATCCTGGAATTTCTCTAGGCAGGATCCCTGGAAAGCAATGAAGAATCTGTCTTGTCTTTCTCTGAGGTCTGGAGCAGAATTGCCATTTGCAAAAGCACCGGTGTCCCCAGCGGGGACAGACACTGTCCCGACTGCAGAGCACCACAGAAAATGAGGAAAGGATCTGGCATCTCTTCTGCTCCCTGATGGTCCGACCAGCGACCAAGAGTCTGAAGTCCTTCTCTCTTGCCAGTCTCTTCCAGGGTGCAATGTATCTTAGTCATTTGTACTAATAATTTATTACAGAATTAAGTGTATTGCATAGGAAGCATGCCAGTAATGCTTTGCCAGTATATGTACAACACTTTGTTAATTAAAAGTATTAGGCAATATAGACTCCATTGTTGTGAATTAATCAGTTTAATTATGAAGAGGATTAAGTATCATAGTTAAAATAATAGCTTTTGTCATATACCAAGGTGAACGCCTGGCATGTGATACATATTTTTTTCCTTTAAATAGTAAATCGTTGCCCCGGTTCGTGTTTTCCCGCCCCGCCGCACTGCGGGGTCACCAGGCTGCTGCCAAGGGGGAGCGCAGGGGGGAGAAAGGGAACGTGCCCCAGTTTTCCCCTGTCTTTAGCGAAGCCAAACCCTCTTTGGAGTTGCTTTTCGAAGGATAAAATCCACTCTGCCCATTTTCTGAGTGCAGGTTGGAGGCTCGAAGGTTTCTGACTGTGTTGCCTGTTCCCGTGAGGCGGCTGTAAGTTTGGTCTTCGGGGAGAAAAGGTTCACGAGCAAAACCCCTCGCCTGCACTCTGCTGTGCGGGGCTGCTCTCTCCCGGGCCCCTTCTCTTTTGTCCACCCTCCTTCTAACCCAGTAATCGTGGCCATAGACCTTTTTTATTGCAAATAGTGGGATCTTTTTCACTCTAAGAGGAAAAGATCAATTTGCTCTCTTCATTTAAAAAATGATTTATTCTCCTTTTATTTCCTTCTCGTAAATCAACCCTGGCCTGGGCTCCAGGAGGACAGGCTCTGGAAAGAATAAAATGCTGAAGCTTGGGGATGTAAATAAAAACTGAATCCCAAACAGATACCAGGCATCCTCTGGAGCCAAAGATTCATCTCAAAGAAGAATAACAGGATGGCGTGGGGTCGGGGCGGTGACAAGCCCCCGAGCCGTGATGCCGCATTGCCCGCACGAGCAGCCTGGAGCTGTAGTGGCTCTGCACTGGTCCGGCTATCGGTCACTCCGGAGTGACCCTGCTGTCCTCGGGTATGAGGGCGAGAGGACAATGACTCTTGGTATGAGAAAGCAGCACCATGGACCCCACTGCACCCCAGACCACGCAGACACTGCTGCGCCTGAGCCAGGGAGGTCCGTTTGCTTGGGTGGCTCCGCACACCCAGTTCACAGACGCGAGCTGTGCAACAGCAGTCCCGGGACTCGCTGGTTTGGCAGGAGCTGGATGTGCCTGGGGTGCGGGGAAGTGTGGGAACGGGGAGCGATCCTGGGGCCGGCACAAAACCAGAGGCTGCTGCCGCCGGGAAGGGCAAGTGCCACACGCAGCCCAGAGCTCTCGCTCCTCCTGCGCTCTCTTCAGACCCGCTGGTGTTCGGGTGGAGGGCTGGGAACCCGTGAGACAATCTCACAGGGCTGCTGGAGGTAGCGAAATCTATTTCCCTTATTTATTTGGGGGATTACTCTTTTCTCTCGGGTAGGAGTGGAGCGCAGGGGAGGTTGGAGGAGGTTTAATCCCCCAGACAAGAGGAAACCTTCGAAAAGGTTAATTGCTGGGCTTTGCGTTTTGTGTAGTGGGGCTGCTCACGTTTCGGCAGCGATGCCATCTGCTCAGCGCAGCCCGCTGCCCTGCATAATTCACCAGCTTCGCATGCGGGTGTGCGGCTGAGCGCCTGGGGGCTATTCATGAGGAAGTTACCTTTGGGCAGAGCTCAGGTAACCGGTTACCCGACACCCCGGACTGACTTCTGCTCTCTTGTCCTTTTGCCCTTTTTGTTCCTTGCCCCCAGGTTGTGGGAGTTAACGGGGCCGGGGAGGAGGCGGTGGAGGAGCCCGCTGGGTGGTCTGCCCCCGGCCACCTCCTGCAGCGGCACAGGCCACTGTCCCCATCCCCTGCCCAAGCATCGCCTCCTCGCTCCGGCGGCGCTTGGGTCGCTCGTTGGGACCAGAACAGCAGGTTTGATGCTGTTCCCTGTCCAGCCCATCTCCTTCCCCGCTGCATGTGGGCACGGGCACGTGCTGTGCAGTGACACTTCATTTTTCTTCCCCCGTTAAAAGCCCAACCCATTTGGAAATTCCCTCTTGCTTCTTTAATGGGCACAAGCTCATGCAGGACTTCACCTGCTGCCAGAGATGTGCTTTGGGGCTCCAGGCTGCCCAATACACCGCTTTCCTGATAGCATTGAGGTAATTAACGTACTTCAGCAGCACAATGTGATCAGGGTTTTTTTCCTACCTCACCATGCCCAGGCCTTATGTGGGGTAAGTCATTTCCACGAGGGTTTTTAACTTGATATCGAGTCGGTCTCCTCTGCCAGCGCACCCTTCTCATCTCCGCTGTGTAACCTGAGTTCTCGCCCCCAGTTTAATCGCCACCTCTCCATGAATATTTAACCAAGGATCTTAGCAGATGAGCTCCAGCTAACATGTGGCAAACAGATTTCCAGTACAATAGGGCCTGCTAAAATGATGATGCATAAAAGAAACCCTGGAAGGAAAGGAAAGGTTCACGTTCGGGAAAGGGAAATGCAGTTTGTGCACAGCGAGCTCCAACCGGCCGCTCCAATTAGCTGAGCAAGAGGAGAAAGAGGAGCCCTGGCAGAGCACGCAAGGAGCACGTTGGTGAGAGACAGAGACGGAAACAGCTCGGGCAAATAAAATTGAGCTCTTTTGGTTGCCCCTAAAGCCTTACCTACATGAGTTTGGAATGGTTTCATTGATATCCATGCAAGATATTGCAACCTGCCCTGTGAGCATCCGCAGCCCAGGAGCCATCTCTAACGAGGCAGCAGCAAATGCAGAGGGGAAGGGTTTGAAAAAAAGGGCACTCCTGGTGTTCATTGCTGCCCCTCCAGCCTGCAGCAACCCACCGGCTACGGACCTCCGGGGCTGAAAGCAGCAGGTGGACGTGTAACGCACAAATTAGTGTAGTCTTTTTCTGGCTCCTTCATAGTGATGATTTACACAACATCCTCCAGCAGTGAGTCCCACAGTTCGTTGATGCTGTAGGGAAAAAAATGCAACCTGATAGTTCAATTGCTTGATAATTTTACTGCGTGTCACTTAATTCTTTTACAGAGAGGAACCGAGAATAATTATTTTTTCACCCCCTTTCTTGGATACAATCTTGATTATTTGCAGACATCTACTGCATACAATTTCTCAATATACTCTACCCAGGTAAATCTGTGGTTCTGAGGTTCATTAATCATGAAAGTAAGGATTAATTTCAGATCTAATGAGAGATTAATTTGGCAATTTCCATTCAGAAATGAGGTGAAAACCAGCAGTGCTGTCAATAGCAAAAGCTCTTTCTGCTCTATTGAAAAGCCTGAATATTAACAATAATCTCTGCTGCTCTCTTCAGCCAAAAAAAGAGATGCTGTGACCCCAGCCCCCAAGGACTCATTAACGATAAAGGGCCCAGATTACCAAATTGAACGGAATTACTTTGACCCAAGTAAGGGCAACAGGTTAATTTTCGCATAAACCATGGCCGCGTTCGTGCCTGAATTGCTCTCCAGTCCCATGCCTGGGTGCGGGGCTCAGGCGACACCGAGAGGTGAAGGTCTCCAGAAGTCTGTGCGCTGCTGAAATATTGGTTATTTCACCGGGTTTCCCTCGTGAGAAGGATGAGCAGGATTTACAAGGCAGGGCTGATTTGAACTGAAGCAGCCATTTGCACAGAATAATGTCCTTTTCGGGCCCTAAATTCAGACTTTATGGCTTCTCCTGCTCCTTTTGGTCTGCCGTGTGGTCTTCCCCCCAGTTCGCACAGCTCGAAGCTGGGTCCGAGGAGAGGGGGCGATAGCCTGCGCTCACAGCCTGGCAAGAGTAAATCAGGACAGTCGTTCCAGTTTTTCATCCCTGTATTTCAAGAGGAAATACCCCACCAAAGGCAGGCAGTGAGAGCCGGGAGCTGAAGATTTTAACAGAGCTGGACTTTGGGTCTGTGAATAGCGACACAGCTTCTTGGGAGAAGAACCCAGCAAGCGATGATGAGATGAAGGCTTGGTCACCTCTTAGCAAGTCCAGCCAGGAAAACTGGCACAAAGTCTGGGTTAACTTCAACACTTCTGGGACCAACAAGACTCTGCCTCCTAATACACACTTGCAACAGGATTTAAAACAAATCTGTTGTGAGAGTGGTCAAGAAATCCCTTAGGAAAACATGTGAGGCTTTGAAAAAGGAGCCTCAGCAGTTAGGGCTTTTGCTCCAAAGCGAGGATGATGGGAGCAGGGTTTGCAGGGGTAGCTGGCTCCTCCCCTCCTCCTCTCCTGGGGCATCCTTGCTCCTTCCCAGCCGCTTGGTTTCCCCGGGCCAAGGGTTCCTCTGGGGCAAACCAGGGTTCCTCTGCGCTGCAGAGCCCGGGCTGCTGCCGGAGATGGCCGCACGGCGAGTGGGGTGCAGGCTGCTCCGGGAGCAACTTGTGCTAAGCTCTGCAATTTATTGGTGTTAGTCAGGTTAATGCGCTATTACTTTGCATATTAATAATATCTTATTACATTTGTTCTTAAGAGTAGTATCATGTTGAGGCAACGAGGATTAATGGCACCTCAGTAATATTTACATATTTACATTATTAAAAAGCGATACATCTTTTGGACAGCCCCGGGCATGGTCTAGAATTGCAGATGCTGTTCCTAAGCCCACCGCAGCCTTCACCCCCGATACCTGTCCTGCTCCCAGCCGTCCATCCCGGCTGCTCAGCAGGTTTAGCCACAGAGAGGAGACACGGGTGCCGTTGGGCAGAGCCTGTGGCTCCCAACCCACCGCCTGCTAAGCCCACCCACCCACCTGGCCATACCCCTCCTGTCTCCCTCCTACTCCATGGTCCCAGTGAAGCCCTCTGTTCACCCGAATGTCTGAGCAAAGGGTGCCCAAACCGCCCACCCTCTCAGCAGCGGGGACACGGTGGGGGGACACAGCAGGATGGTGGTTCCCTCCCCGGTGTGGCTAAGGACGATGGACAAGGGAGCAAAGGTTTCTCCCTCACCAGCAGCCCCCGTTTCTCCCCCAGGGAAAAGCTCTGCGCCTCAGCTGGAGGCTCCCAGTCACCTCTACAGTCCTAAACTTAATTAAAGCTGCCAGCTTCTAATTAAACCACTTAATTAAGTGCCACATTGTCAGTAGGTAAAGATGGAACAGACTTAATTATTTAACACGATGACATAGAAGAAAAAGCCCACTTTAAAAGCATGACACCTCTGAGGTGGGCAGGAGCCCACCCAGCCTTACCGTGTGCCACCCATCGTCGCCCCGTGCCACCCGGCGGTGCCAGCAGCCCAGCCAGCGTTCCCAGCAGCCTGATGCGAGCCAGGCCTTTTGGGGCTATTTTGAGTTTCTCCAGAAAGGAGACATCTAAAATTTCCAATAACCACACCATACCACCCCGGCTTGGGACCCTCCGAGCGGGGTCAGCACTGGTCGTCTTGCCGGTTCTCCGTCCTCCTGAACCGTCCCCAGATGTGGATCGTTAACCCCAGAGCACAGGGGTGGCAGCCTGACCCCGCTGAATCAATGAGCAGAGCCCAGCTGCCTCCCCAAGGTCAGGTCTTTGCCTTCACAAACTCTCAGAGGCCGCTCGGCGGAGGCTCTCGCTGCCCCAGGGCCCCGAGAGCAGCACTCCGCTTCACTCAGCAGCTACTTTGTCTTATTTCAATCTTCCTTTTAAAACTTCTCTGGCTAAATGCTCCTGTCTGAAGGGGTGATGTAACCTAAGTGACTCCCAGGCTGGCATTCTGCGGGTAAGATTAATGGCAATGTCTTGTCGATAAATCCATAAAGACCCCAAACCTGGTGATGAACGTGCAGAAGGTAAAGGCAATGGTTAATATCTTCAAAATAGGCCCCAGAGCCTTTGAGTGCAGGGAAGGAGGAAAGCACCGGTGACCCTTGTTAATCTTTTTATTGGCTGCAGCAGCTATTGGCACCTTTCGCTGGCCAGAAATTTGCAAGTCTTCGGGGAGCAATGATTTCACAGTCGGGGTCTCTTTGAGAGAGAAAAAAAAATCCCTTTGCTCCTAAAATGGGACCATTCTTCCAAATGAAAATTGACATTTTGGTTTGAACTTCACGACCTCCAATAATCACACTAATGGCCTTAGCTGGCTGGCTGGGAGGGAGCTGGCTGTGGCCAGGACTGATGGGACCTGTATGGATCGCTGGAAATGGGCCGGGAGATGAGGACGGGAGAGGCGGCTAACGGTGGGCTCTCACTGGCCAAGGCACTGCAGGTTATTTCTGACCTGCTCTGGAGACTTCCAACTGCATCAATACCCAACAGGTATTGGCAAAGCCATTGGGAAAGCAGTCACTGAGTGCTCTTGGCCATCCATCCACGCACCCAGTCTCCATCCATCCATGCCGAGCCATTAAAGCTAACGAGCACCCATAGCGCTGCCCGATTAGCAGCAGCGGTGTCAGGAGCAGGGCTCGCCGGGGGCTGTTCCCCATGTGCCCTCGCTGGGGAGCAGACCACGGCTCCCAGGCTCTCCTGGACGCTGCCGAGGTGCCTCCAGGCCCAGCAACGCTGGGTGAGGCCGGAGAGGGGCTCCCTGCCAGCCCCCCCGGCCGCGGGGTCCGAGCCCGGCTGTGCGCGCTGGTGGCCGGGAGCGGCACGAGGGTGGTGGTTCCCGGGGCTGCGGCGCTGCTGGGGCAGCCCCCGCCGGGGCGAAGCCGGAGGCAGTTTCCCTTTGGCCCCTCTGCAGACACGCGGGGGTGAAGGTGCCCACCCCCTCCTCCTCGCTGACATCTTGAAGCAAATGCACTTCTCATGAACTCTTTCCTTAACGGAAGGACAAATTGTTTAGTCAAAAGAGTCGCTCCCTGCAGTAATCTGTAAAAATGAAAGGCGAAGAAACACAATACGCCAGAGACGAGACCATAAACCCGACTGACCGAGCCCTGAGCCGCCCCGGCCAGGTCACGCTGACTTCCAGGCTGAACAAGTGGAATTAATATTGCTCAGCACTGAACACCTCCCTCCCTGCAAGGTGCTGCACACAATTTTTCTAGGTTATTTTCAGACCTTTGGTGTATTTTCACCGGAAACATGGGAGGCTCTTGTCTTCTCCCTGCTTTGTTTTTTCCTTCATTGCTGATTTTAGAAAACTCACGTAAATATCTCTCTCTCGTTCTCTTTCTCTCAAACACACACACAGAGAAGACCCCGGTGCAACCCCCCGCAGGAGGCAGCAGCCGCCGAGGTCCTGCCCGCAGAGCCACCAGCCTTCCCACGGCTGGGCCTTGATCCAAAACACTTCAGGGTGAGGAGGGGGCACAGGGGCTGAGACACGTCCGTAGGTAAACCCTCGTCCCTCTGAAACCACTCCATTTCGTAGCTTGTCCGTGGGTTGTAAAATTAGGAGACTTTAAAACGTATTACTCTTCGGTTGCAGTCCCATCACGGGCTGCCCCAGGAGCTGGGCCACCCTCCAGCGAGGCGAGCGGTAAAGCTCTCGCCTCTTCTGGGTGCTGCCGCCGTCACGGGAAACCCAGGTGGGCGCTGGTGTTTATCGATGTCCCTGCGGCAGCCCGGGCGTGCGGATGTGCCACGTCCCGGGGAGGTGACGGCACAGCCACGGAGGTGTTTTACGTCGGCTGTGCCCCGGGTGCGGGGGAGCGCATCAGCTGGGCACAGCCAGACCTGGAGGTGACAAACGCAGCCTTGCGTTAACTTCCCCACGCTCCTTATTTTCCTGGGTGCAAACAGAGGACCTGCGAGACCTCCCTGAGCGGGGTGCCACAGGTCTGGGCAGGAAAAGTGATGCTATTTCCACTAAAAAGAAGGGTAATTGGGAGTGGGACAGGAGGGAGGCTCTCACCGGCCACCCAGGGCAGCTCCTCCTCCGGCAAAGGCGACCCCGGGGGCCGGGGCGCTGCGTTTCCACAATGATGCGGCCAAGAGGAGAGTTTCTCCTTCCTTCTGTTCGCCCAAACCTCCCACCCGTCTGAAGTCTCTGTCCATCAATCTGCTTAATACAAAGGACTGATTTTTAAGTAGTATTGAAGAAATTTAAATGAAGTTGCTGCTGTCCGGAGGCGTTACGCAGTGTGCCTTGAGCCGGCTGCTCCGACTCTCCTGATGGACGGACGGATGGATGGATGGATGGATGGATGGATGCAGCCCCGCAGCAGCTTGGCAGGACCCGACACACCTCGCCGGGGCGGCTCTGCTCCTCTGGCGATGCCGAGACTCCTGGCAAAGTTGAGTTCTGGCATCAGATAAAAATTCTTGGTCGATTCATATGGAAATCCCGGCGGATGGCACACTGTTGTTATCCACCTGCATTGTGGTAGCCGGGGTCAGGAATTGGCTGTAACTAAGAATGCGAGAGGGTCCTTTTGTTTTATTTTTTTTAATACCTCATCTAGTAGGTTAATATTCCGTGTTATTTTAGGCTGCTTTCTCTATACATCTGCCGCCCAAGCCCGTACAGATGTTTTAGGATTCTTTAATCCTGACAAAGGACTTAGCGTTAAGGAAAAATGGGTTACATAAAGATCCTTATCTCCTTAAGAAATAAAGCATGTTTTGGGCATATTGTGTACAAAACAAGACTAAAATAGAGGCAGAACATTCTGGGGCCACTTACCAGATGTCCAGGTTGGAGGAGGTGGGTCTGGTTTGCCCGCGGTTTTCCTGCCTGTCTCCTGGAGCGGCGCTGCTGGGGCGCCCCATGGCAGAGCCGCAGCCTGGGACAGGCACTGCCGGGGGGAGAGTGGGGCACGGTCTTGTAGGAGGCAAAAGTACCAGCTCTGACGTGGCACGGGGGAATTACTGAGCTCTTACAACTTCCCGCTGAGAGCAGCCTCCTGGATTGGACGGCAGGAGTTTTGTCCCAGGAGTTTTGGCCCAGGAGTTTTGTCCCAGGACGGTACCAGCTCGGGCTGATGCTCATTCCCCTCCGCCGAGGGCAGGAGGGGTCACCCCAAGCCATCCGCCTCCCCCAGCCCTCCGCTGCCGGACTTCCCCAGCTCATGTACAGTATTTCACCCCGTAAAATTGAGAAAGTTCTCACATTTTGGTGACTCCAGTGATTGATCCAGCCCGTGCAAATTACAAAAAGGAGTTGCAATCCTCTGGGGTCTGAGGCAGAATATCAAAAGAGCAGGGGCTCATGCTGCTTTAATTAAAACTTAGTTTAATTAAAAACCTTGAGAGCTTTATTAGACTCAGTAATTGATTTAATTTTCTTGTGGAATTCTATTACAAAACACTTCCAGCATGTTGGCTTTGGGATCCTGGCTCCAGGACCATCCTCCTCCCCGAATGGCACCTTTACCCTGTCCAAGGGGCAAAAGAGAAGCTCCTTCTTGGGCAGCCAAACCCCTGAGCCTCCCGGGGCATTCCTGCTCCGGGGGGGGCTGACGGCAATTCCTGGCTGTAACGGGCAGCAGCCTCAAAGCTCTCACCCTTGTAAAATTAAGTCACTCCCTGTCTCTCAGCTAACGGGGCAGCCAAACCGACCTCCTCCTTCAAAAAGGAGCCGGGGCAATAGCTGCATGTGAGACTCGTGTGCTGGAACGCGCTCTGATCTCTCCGAGGTGGCATGAAAAACCCTCTGGGGTCTCTCTAGGGCTGTGTCTGCTTTGGCACTCTCAGATAACCATGTTTTTTGCAAACGGACCATTTGCAGGGTAAAGGTAGGAAGCCCTAATCCACATCACGAAAGCTTTTGTGGCAGTTCCCAAAGGCGAGGGTACCCGATGCCTCGTGGCGCTACCCAGACGGGCTGGCGCGCTAACACCTGCCCTCGCTAAATTCCCTTTTCGCTCCCAGCTCCGCTCTCCACTTGCTGCCTTAAGCTGAAGTGGGTGGCTCGGTGCTAGGAATGCATTTCTCCCCAGCCCAGGCTGTGTTTCTGTGGCAGAAAGGACTGGCTGGGGGAAGAGCTCTGTGAACTGCCCCAACATCCCCTCCCCGGCCATCTGGCAGTGGATGTTCCGGAGAGATGCTTGGTGTTAAAGCCTTTCTAGCCAGGACACAGGGAATGAAACTGTAAAATAAGAATAATAAAAAAAAAACCCTCACCACACAATGATTGTCTGATCTATATTTATTTCATAACATCCAGAATTAATAGGATACAGGAGTTAAAGCAACCATGGCAACTGAATGCAGAAAGGGCTGTCCTTGTAAATAAATGAATTCATAAATAACTCACAAGTGCTGATATAAAAAGTCATGGGAATCTAATGCAATGCTAATGCAATTCAAGCCTTCCCTTTTTTACATGCAGTATTATAATATTAGGTGCGCCTTGCTTTGCTCTGTGCTACAAGTGTCATTCTTAAGATAATAGAACTTGCTAATTGTACCAGGAGCCGGGCTGTGATTGATGAGGGCTTTGGGTTTTTGTCTCCTCCGTGTTCTTGCTTGCAAAATGTTGCACCAGTAAGTTACAGGCAACAAATTCAGGAAAGTCAGGGAGAAAGGAGCACGATTCAAGCTGCGGCGCTCCCTGAGCAGGGTGCTGCAGGGGCACCCACCAGCAAAATATGGCCATTCAGTGGACTTTGGTGTTGCGTTTTTGGAAGCAATATTCTCGGTTCTTATTCCTGTGCTCCCCACAGTGATAAAACGATATTCCTTATTGATGGATATGCAACTTTGTCACTGAGATCCACATTTTCCCACTTCAGGGGTAATTATAAAGAGAGGGGCAGTGATCTACTTTGATCTACTGCAAAATCAGCTTTAGATCATTGCAATCGTTTCCCCCTAGTTTGAATAGACACTGCTATTAATTTTGGATATATTTGAAGACAGCTTTGTCTTATAAATCCTTTGTTCCTTTTTCCTTGATCACTTTTGTTGATATGGATGTTGCTGCTGTTACGATGCTGGAAAGTCATTTTCTCCTTAGCACCACACAGTTTAAGCATAAGCAATGTAAAAAACCACTCCTGAAATGTATTGAGTACTGGAAGTTTCTCTCAAACTGTCAGCAAAGCGTTTTTCTACATGCTCTTCCTCAGACACCTTGGGCAGCCCGTGCGATTCCCCTGCGAACGCAGGGACGAAATTCAGCTGAGCAAAAGGGACAAAGGGAGCGGTTTGCCCAACAGAGATGGGAGAGTTTGGTTTATCCCCCAGGAACCGGAGGCGGAGATGGCTCGGGGGCCTGCGGGGGGTCCCTACTGAGGGTCCTTCCCACATGCACTCTGTTCCCATCCCGCATCTTTGGTACATCAGGAGGGACAAGCCAGGACAGCCACCGCCCTGGGAGAGAGGAGAAGGGGGACCGTGCCCGGTGAACACCCCTTCTCTGCAGAGAGCCTTTGCAAAGTCTGGGAGAAGAGGCTTCGCGCTGCGTAACGCCCTCAATTCAAAGCTCGGAATTTTTTGGAGTTGCTTTTTTTCCCCCCTCCCTCTTCCTCCCCCGCTTCTGTCTCGCCGCTGCCGGCGCCGCAGCAGCATCCCCGGGGCAGGAGCACCGCCAGGCGGGAGGCGGCCGCAGGCACAGCCCCGCGCTCCGCCACGGCCCGGGGGGACACCCCCACACACACCTCCCCCGGGGGCTGCCCAAGGCCCGGGGACCGCAGGGGACACGTCGCGGGGACGGCGGGGGACACGTCGGGGCGATGCTTCTTCCCGAGGTGGGAGGTGCTGCGCTTGAGGTTTCGGTGTGGGAGTCACTCCCCTGCTCTTCCCGGCTGGTTTTAAAAAAATAATAGAATAATAATAATAATAATAAAAAGAACTCTTACAGTAATACCTTCAAATATTATGGACGTATTTTGTGCACCCTAAGGAAAAGCACTGGTGGATTCCCGGCCCAGTGAACCCCCTAGTGATGAAAATGGTGCCATCACAGCTCCTCCCGGCGAGCGGGGGGTTTGGGCACTGACTGATGCTCTGTAGCGGTGCTTAAGAAATATAGGCAAACTCTGCTTTCCATTGATCTCAGAAAAATGAACGCTGTCTCTAAATTTGACATTTAGCCAATGCCCAGAGTAGATGGCTTCATTGATTCACACCGGAGGGACGGAGGCGGGGGGGGAACTCGGGGAAATACACCTTTGCCGAGCGAAGGTTTGTCTCTGCCCTCTCCTGTCACTCTCCATCTTCCCCGAGCGCCTGCCCTTTCCCTGGATGCAGGTGGTGGATAACTGAGGCTTAAGCATCGGAAGAGGGATGGAAGGAGAAGCGGCTGGGGTAAAAGCTCAAGTCTGCCTGGATATCTTGGTGGTGGTGGTGTTTTTTCCTCACCATCTGTTTTTCTCCGGGAAATTGTTGGGGAACGATGGAGTGAGATCTGTCTGTGTTTGCTCACTGAAGAGCTCCGTGTGCGTCCCCACATTCTGCCCCGTGCAGGGCTCCCAGGGCAGTTATTAGCGTTCAGCTGTTGGTGGTGCTGCTATTTATCTGCAGAGCCATGGTGGGCTCCTGTCACAAACTCCCTGCCCCAAAGCCTTTCTGCTCTAAGTGCTGGTGTGGTGCTGAGCACCCTCCCGGGGTGTTAAAATACCTCTGAAAATAGAGATGGGAGCGCTGGAAATGCAAGAGACGAGACATGCCCCAGCTCTGCTGCTGACCCAGGGGACAGGTTACTAAAATGACCCAAGAGCAGATAGACCTCCTGATGGGTCTATGCAATGAGTTTAAGTCCCGTCTGCTACTACCATGATACGATTTGAGACACATTATTAATGAATGGAAAACCAGGGAACTGAGATTCCCAGAGAAAAGGTGTTATTTTGCCCTGAAATATCACCCTCTGAGAAGTGCTTGGCAGAGCCAGAGGAGCTGGGAGGCTTCCCGCGCCTGCCCGCCAAACCTCCGCTTCGCGAGGCAGATATGGATTGGGTCTGTTTTAACACCTCGTGCCTACATTAGACCTAGCCTACAAATGAGCAGAAGGCAATAATGACACTTCTCCATGAGAGTTTTCTGCATAATAGGCAGTTTCTGACATCAGCCAGATCGGGGCTAAGCCAACATGATGCAGCAACAAGCTTTGGCAGCAGTCCTGTCCCTGGCAGAGCAGCCGATTCTATTTTCATTTGTTTTAGAGACAGTTTCTCACCCACCATATGTGTGCAGCTGGCTCCCGCTCCAGCCCCCGGAGGTCAGCAGGAATCTTTCCATGACTCCAGCATCTCTAAAATAACTACCTCCCCGTTCTCCAGAGGTGGGGGTACAAGCGGGCTGGTGAGGCTCTGTCTTTCGCTACGTTATCGGGGCAGTTAAGCATCCCCGCTACAGGATGACACCCATTTTTTATATATATCAACCTTTTGTGGGTTCAGTGGGATCCCACCCACGCTGGCACTGGTCCTTCTCGTTCTGTCCTGTCTCCTGCGGCGGGGAGGGAGCAGTCTGCAGGGGCAGAGGGGAGGCAGGCTGCCCCCAGCCCCACCGCGCATCCCCCGGGCTTGCCGGCTTTTTAGCCCAGGGAAGGCTGGCGGCAGCACTGGGCAGATTATTATGCCAGAAAGCACGCCGATGTGTCACGTATATTGCATACATCAAACATTACTGTCACACCATGCCTCACACGAACCGTGTATCATTTATTTCTTTAGAAACTGCAGACTGGTCTAGTTTTATATTTCGCAGGTCACCTGTAAAATATATATCCATAAAAGTATTACAGGAGGCAGGATTCCTGCGGGGACACGGCAGCCTGTCCTCATTGTGCTCTGCAGCTTTACCATCTGCGCTGGGGTTTGCATTTGTACCTGGCACTGCTGCTTTCCAGCTTTGCAGTGTGTGCTCGAGTCAGGGGTGCGGTGACGCCTGTACCGCACGCACCCCCTCGGTTTCCAACATTACCGAAACCCCCAATATCACCACGAGCCGAGGCTGCCGCTTCGCAGCCCCGCTGACGTCCCGGGGCTCCGAGTGCTGCTCAGGGGCTGCGCGCGGGTATTGCAGTGCTGCAGAAGTGGGAATTAGTTCCACTTTCTGCTATGCATATTTTTATTTGATTAGTGTAATATACTGCATTATTATTTACCACATGCAAATCTCTTCAAACAGATTAAAGGTGACATTTCAGCTAAAAGATGAGATCTGGAAAGAAGTAATAAGGAAAAATTATTTCACAAGCTTTTGGACTTTAGATTTGCAGGGAGGATCGATTACATTTAAAATTTAAGGCCGAGACTTGACCCTAAATCTCCTTTAAGGAAAAGGAAAGAATTAATTCCTTAATTTGTTATATTTCAGCTTTACAGGCTGGCTCAGCAAAGCCCAAGGGAACGTGCACAAGATGCTGTTGGTTTCGAATGGTGTTTTTGGATACGACTGGAAGGCAGCAGTGAATGCCAGTTTGAAAAATATCATGTTAACACATTTATTATCTTTAAGACCTTAAGAATTATGGCTATCTATATTGCTATAGAATTACTGCGGAACTAGTTGTTCCTGGGTCACCGAAGAAAACTTGTTAGCTGTCTCGCTGGATATAATTTTCAGTGCACAGATTTTTGTTTACTGATTTCTACTGGTGACCAATAGTGCTAGGTGCTATACCTATATAAAGCACAATCCCCGTTTCAAATAAAAGGTGACAAAAAAAGTCAGTCTCTGGAAAGTATATTTTGCAGAGAGAGAGAGAAAATAAGACAGAGAGAGAGGGAGAGTTTTGCAACGAGGAGTTCATTCCTACAGTATTTGGACATTTTTTTTGTAAAACAAGTGTAGAAAGGTTAAAGACCAAATAAAGGTCTGATTTTCAGAAGTCCAGGTATTATTTAGCGTGGAATACCTTACACCCTCCTTCACATGAACCTGTAAATGAGAACCTCTCCATAAAGCCTTGCTTACACTTGCAAAAATGAGATGTTTAGCTCTCCACAAGTAATAGTATTGAAAGCTTTTTCAAGACAGGGGTCAGACCCATTTTATTGTAAGTGCAGATCCACTCAACGCGCAAAAGGATTGAGCTAAAGGACATCTCAGTATTACAGGGTTGTTACTCCAGCTCCAGCCTAAATGACTTGACCGAGGCCGAAGAGTGAATCGGTGCCAGAAAGCAGAGCTGGAAGTCGCGGTTGTTCAGAGTAGCCTTGTGTAAAGATCACATTCACAAAACGAGTAAAAAATGTGGAAGGAATGCCTCTGTAGGTTTGACTTCTTCACTCATCTCAGTCTGAAATGAGATTGACTCCGTGGGCTAACACTGAAGTCATTCAACCAGACAAGGTCTCTCCACAACAGGCATTTAAAGTCTCCACTGGAAAAATTCCCCACCCCCCCAAAATGGGAAGAAGAAGATGTTTCCATTATAAAATGATTGTGACGACTCAGCTGTTATTTTTTTGCTCTCAGCCTCGACAGCGTTTCTCGCATTCTTGTCTCAGCACACTACCTTAGCGGCCCTTCATGTGCAGCACCATAGTAATTTATCATTACCCAGTCTCCAAATTATTCTAGTGTTGATTAAATTAGTAAATGCAATCACAATCTGAAGCAAGTTAATTGAGAGAATTTATTTGGCCCTGACAGTTTTATGCATGTTTGATTAAGTATTATAAGGTTTGTTTTTGATTTTGCATAATTTAACTTTAAATCCTGCACTGGGGGGGCCCATCAACTATTAATGACCGAAATAAACTCTTTTAAGATGCATATATTTATGATTTATTTCAAAACGCAATATCTTCCAGATTTTTTTTGTTCTGATGCCAAAGTGACAAATACGTTTAAAGTAATATTTTGAGCCATTCGGTTCATGCTATAAATCTTGTGAAATGTATACAATTCATTAAAAGTTTTGAAAGAAGTACAAGTTAGCATTTATATTGCAACAAGTGACATATAAATGTGTATGTTTGTCTTCGAAGCATGCCATAAAATATATCGGCACTAGCTGGCCGCTGTGACTAGTACTAATGGCCCGCTCTCTGGGCTGATGATAAGTTTCATCACAAATCTTCAACGCTGTCAACACAAAACTGTTCAATCAACAGGAATATGAGTTGTGTCTTTAGTAAAATTAGCACAGGAAAGAAATACAACCCAGAGTGCTGCCGGAGTGTTGTGGGCGGGTTCCCTTCGGGCTGAACTACAAGCGCTCCTTCAGGATCTTACCTCTGTGAATGTCAAAGCTTCAATTCATGCCTGACCTGAGGACAGTTTATTTTTTTAGGAAGATACACATTCATTCAAGCAGCGAAGGGGTCAAAATATTTCAGGCGGAAAGCTGAGTAGGGCCATCTTGCTTTTTTTGTCGTCCTGACCTAAGAAAAGAAAAGGGTCAGTCTTGGCACTGCTGCTGCTGCTGCGTTGCACCCTTGCACGCGTGGGTTTGGGTTGTGGGGTTGCTCAGTGGAGCTGCCTGGGATTTTCTGGAGGCTCGGAAAGACCTTTCCCACCCCGAGGGCTTCCTGCAGGATGCCCACAGCCCCCCCCCCCAACTTTGCAGAACTTGCATTCAGCAGCATCCCCGTAATTCTCTGAGGCAAAGCTGGGAAGCCAAAGTACCTTCATAATTTTGTTGCTTGGGCTGAAATTCCCATCTCTGGGCTGTGGCTCCAGTCCCAGGCAATGGCGGAGGGGAATAAAGGGAACGTGGCTCTCCTCCTTATTTAGTCACCGAACAGATGTTCCCAGTTTCATGCTATTGGGAAAATGTATCAGCTTTGCACCTCCCCTTCTTCCTCCCACCAGAAGGGATGTGGGAGACACAGAAATGGCAATTTGCTAGGAGTACACCACCGCTTATTACCTTGCCTATAATTTCCCCTTGATGTACGTCCTGCACCTCAGGCCCCTCATTGTATTTGCGGAATAAAACTGCTCTGCAGGGCAGGCGCTGCCGCAGGTGAACGGGGAGGATGCAAAGCAGAGCGAGCATCAGCGAGGCCGTTGGGACGCTGGGAGGTATTTGGCCCGGTGCCTCAACTGCCTGTGCAGTGCGGCGGGTCTGAGCGCTGGCAGATGGCTTCAGTTGTTATTATTTAATGTTTTTCCACCGCGGTAGTGCCTAGACGGCAAGCGGGGCAGGAAGCCAATGACAAAGTTATGTATTCTTTCCATTACGGAAAGTAATTCCTAATTAAACCTAAGAGAAAACAGCAGGGAGGATGTTTCTTTTTCTTTATTTTTACATACTGCTTTTGTTTTTTCCTCCACCTGTTTGGTTTTTTTAGAAACTTTTTGGATCTTTCCGGCTTCCCCAGATGTCTGGGTCACTGACGTTTTCTTTTCTAAAACTGCTTGAGCCCCTCCAGCGGGGTGAGGCCCCGGGAGAAACACTGTCCCTCCTGGGAGCAGAGGCAGGAGCGCCGTGGGCTCTCCCCGGACATGGACTCCCAGTGTAACCGCGGGCGCCATGGAGCAGGCCTGGACCTTCTCCTGGAGGCCACGCACGGGGTCCCCCTCGCCACCGAACCGCACTCGCAGTCATGAAAGGCCCAACGGGCGCGTGACTTGGGGAAACCTTTGCCACGCTCTTCCCTCAGGCACAGCTGTACGCTCTGCAGCCCATTCCCGCCCCGGCTCCCTCAGGAGTAGGCCCAAGCCCAGGCCCTGCGGGCGGTGACGAACCGAACCCGCCATGCCCCCAGCGGTGTTTGCTGCCCGGCCCGGTGGACGTTGGAAACGACCTTCCGGGTACCTCTACCTTTGCCGGCCTTGTGTCTCCCCCCCCTTCCCCGCCAGGCGGCGGGACCCCCGGCGCTCCCGGCCGGCCGCAGCCCGCTCCCCTCGCCCCCCGCCGCCTCCGCCGTTGCCCGGGCAACGCGGCGCCCTCCCGCTTCCGGTCGGCGCGGTTGGGGGGCGGGGGGGGAGCGGCGCGGCGCGATGACGCCATCATCGCGCGCCTTCCCGGCCGCTCCCTGACCGCCGCCGCCGCCGCCGCCACCGGCCGGAACCGGAGCGCCGCTGCCCTCTGCACATGCGCATTGCGGCGCTCGCCCGTAGGCCCGGGCCTTCCATCAGCCCGGGCCCGGGGCGACTGGCCTCGGCGGCCGCCGCCCGGCGGGGGACCATGGGCAGGACGGTGAGTGCGGGGCCNGGCGGGGCTCTGCTTTCCCCGCGGCGAGTGGCGGCCGTGGCCCGGTGGCCGTGCGGGGCTGTCGGTGCCCGCCCGGTCGGCGGGGCTCGGCGTTGTCCGGGCTGGCCTTTGGGCCTGGCGGGCCGCGGGGAGGTCCCGGTGAGCGTCCTGCCGTCAGTTCCTCTCCCGAGGCGATGCGGTTTAATTTGGGATCTGGTAGGATGTAGGAGGAGTTCGGATTTCCCCTCCTCCCGCTACTCCCCGCTTTCATTTATCAGCACTAACCTTTATTTGTCATTGTCCCTAACCTTGTTTGGCTCCTTCTGGAACACTTTGGTCCCGCTGGTCCTGAGTGATGGTCCTGTCATCCGTGAACGTTGCGGTCTTTCTGTCATCCCTCCTCCTCTGCGAATTATGAGTACCCTGAGCAACAGCAGACCTTGCCTGGAACGTGTGATAGATGAAGAGAAGTAGCACTGTATTTCACCAGCTTTCTCAGCATACACTCCATTTTTAAAGGAGAGGGAGTGAAAACTCACCAAAGTGAATGCTTACGCAGATTTTTAACTTCATGAGGAGGCCATCGTTAGTGATGTTTGGGGTAACGGCAGCATGGCTGACGTTGAGTTGCCTGGGCCTTAGAGTTGAAATCCCTTCAGCTGTAGGATGATACCCAAGAGACCGATGGCTTTCCAGCCACGCAGCAATGTGCCTTTAAACAGAAAGGCCCCCAAAAAATTATCTCAAGGAATGGGTGTCCAAATCTGTTTCTAGGCATCATGTGCCTACGTACAGGTTTGGAGGACTGCTCCTCCATATTCTGTTTGGAAAATGTTGGCTGTGCATCCTCTCTGCATCGCGTTTCATGCGCCCTGGTTGAATGGTGGTGGCTCTGTGATAGGAGAAGGTGACTGATAAGAGTTCTTTATCTGTGATTTTCTCTCTCCTGTCTTTGTGCATGGTATTGAGTACAAGCTAGCTGAGTCTTTCCAGCATGTATCATTAAGCTGTAATACATGTATTACTGACCGTGTGATTCTCTTTATGATCTTTGTGTGATTCTCTTTATGATCTTTGTGCATTTAAAAATCCGTGCTTGGGGAGGGGCCTCGTAATTCTGAACTTTTTAACACACAAAATGAGCAAATTGAAACTTACTCTCTCATTTTATCTTTTAGATCAACTCATGTGTAGAGTGTTGTGAGTCTATGAAGCACCTTAGCAGTTTCTTTCACTCTTCCTAGAAGGCCAGGTGTCACAGGAAAACTTCACTTTTTTGTTACAAGAATTAAGTGGCATCCAGAAACGGCAGCGGATTACCGACCTTCTGCTGAGTGGATGGCAGCACCATTTAAAATGTAATATTTCTGAAAGTTTATTTTATTCTCACAATGTCCCTCTGCTCATGGCTGTTCCAATGTTGGTATTTGGGTTTATCTAAAGAGCATGAACCTACGAAAAGCTGTTTGTTGATGTGGTGGGCACAGTAAATGGGAACGAGCTGCTGCTGTTCACAAAGAGTAAGCCTCTGGAGCTGAGCTGTTTGGGAGGTTCTCTTGGATTCACCTGTTGAAGGTTTTGTCAGGATCAAAACTCCTTCTAAAACAGGGCTTGGATATAAAGCCAGTGTGTTGAGTTTGCCCCCGCAAACTACAGCTTATGCAGGCGGGGTTTGTGCTCGTGGTCGTGCTGAGCGCTCTATTAGCGTATGCACTGATTTCCCTGTGGCTGCNTCAGGTGGGGTTTGTGCTCCATCGCTCAGGTGTGGTCGTGCTGAGCGCTCTAATAGCGTATGCACTGATTTCCCTGTGGCTGCTCAGGGACTCAGATTAAGAAGCTGTATAAGAGTTTGCTGGAAAATAATAAGCTGTCTTTTGTGTCCTGGTGAAAGAGGTTGTAAGGAGAGGCGGTGTCACCAGAAATGGAGTGCTCTGAATCCAGAGTGTGTGAATTTTAACCTATTTTGCTAATTTAGTCCTCAGTATCTTCCGAAAACAAACACTCAGCAGTATATACACAGCATGTGGGAAGCGTGTTTGGTTGCATGCTCCAGGCACAAAACTGTTGTTTTTAAGTAGTGTTGGTTTAGCATCTGACCAATTTATATGTCTTGCAAAATACATTCTTGTAACACACTTCCGAGCTGCTTAGTATTTCCTTTCTACAGACAGGAAATTATGGCAAAGAGGCACTTAAAATTATGAGGGTGTTTTTGATAATTGAGAACAGACCTCCATTTCCTAAATTCCTTAATCATAAATTAACCCATGCTTTGTTTTATTAGTTCCTGATTCATGTAGAGCCAACAGATTGCCTGCAAATTTCTCTAACGGTGAAAAGGAATTAGAAACCGGGGCCAAGCAGAAGAGCTCAGCCCTGCTATTTCCATTTACATGTAATTTGAGGCAGGAAGCGGTGAAGAGACTTACCCAGTGATGCACATTGTATCACAGAGGGGTTTTGATATCAAAGTACAGTTTCCTGCAGCCTTATAATATATTCTGTGATTAATTTTGTTGGTAACAAAGTAAAAAAATCTTGAAGTAACTTTCAAATTGCTTTAGCTTTAATTTTAAGAGTAATAGGATTTCTTATTCGACAAAGGAAAGATCTGCCCGGATCTGAGTGCCTGGGTCTGAACGCCTGGGTGTGCGAGGAGGCCGGGGAAGTCCCTGTTGTTTTCTAGCATTATCTGATGAGTGCATTGTCATTTCATAATTCCCGGAATTTGGCACATCGTAAGCCTGGGGTGAAGCAGAGAGCAGCTAACAGGCTACTGCTCATCACTCAGATAACAACAATGGGTGTGTGGAAGGATGTTAAGATTATAAATCCTAAACACGCCAGAAGATCAAGATATTTCACTTATCTGTGCGGGTCCCAAAGGGAGAAATAAACTAGTAGATGTCTTTGAAAGGCTGCCCTGCCATTGGATGCAGTGACAGTGAGACCGCAAGGCTGGGCTGAGCAAGGGGAGGTACATCCTGCAGAGTGTGAAAAACACGATTGCCTCATTGTTCTTGCAAGACCTTCCATTATTTTCAGTTTGTTTATTTGGTGAAGCTTTGCCAAGTTTTGAAATGAGCAGAAATCTAGAATCACCGCTGTGTCTGGGCTGTAGAATTCACTTGCAAAAGTACTTGGAGAACTTTTTTTTTTTTCTTTAAAAGAAATACGATCCCATGCAAACACATACATTAATATTACTGCTCGCATGGGCGGACTGTTGCAGATTGGCTGTTCGATTGAGAAGGACCTGTGAATTAGCCAGGATAATTCCAGAACAAAGTTCTCATCTTTCCTGCATTAATACTGTAAAGCTTATGACAAGTGCTGATATTCCATGCTATTAGGGAGCTGTTTGCAATCTGACTTGGTGATGATGGGAACAGAATTGTATTTTTATACGTCTGCTTGGTAAACAATAAGCAAAGAGGCAAAGCAAAGTTGTTTTAAGCGAAGAAGTTGGGGTTTGCAAAGCAGTTGTAAGTAACGGCCGAGCCGCAGAGTATCTGCCGTGCCGCCTCTCCTCCTGCTGGGGCTACTTAAATGTGTTTTCCTTCTCTGCCTTCTCGCAGGTCTCTTCCTTCCTGGAAATTCAGCAAAGAATTAGCATTCCCGGGCTGTTGGATCTCTTCCGTGTTAATGGATAATATTTGATATGTGCCCTGTAAATCCTGCCCTGGGACTCTGTGACCGGTGGGGTGCCTGATGCCTGTAATCCCCATTCCCCGCCGGGTCCGTTCGTTCCACGGCCCCCACACGACCTGCCTGCATTCGGCCTGTGGCCCAGTAAGGACCACTCACTTGGTGCGTACCAAGTACAACAATTTCGACATCTATCTCAAATCCCGATGGATGTATGGATTCATCCGTTTCCTGCTGTACTTCAGCTGCAGCCTGTTTACCTCCATCCTCTGGGTGGCACTCTCTATCTTGTTTTGCCTTCAGTACCTTGGCATCCGGATCTTTCTGCGTTTCCAGTACAAACTCTCCATCATCCTCCTCTTACTGGGGCGAAGGCGGGTAGACTTCAGCCTCATGAATGAACTGCTCATCTATGGAATTCATGTGACCATGCTGCTAGTGGGGGGGCTGGGATGGTGTTTCATGGTATTTGTGGATATGTAAATAAAACAAGCGCATGTGGGCTGAGAAGGTGACTTTTCTTCTACCCCCAAATGTGTCAATATCTTGTTTTCTTTTTTATATAAATTAATTTATTTCTCAGTGCTACTTTTTATTGATAAATTAACGTACTTGTCTCTGGAATTTGTATTTTTTTGAGGGTTGAGGTGCCATTTTGATTATCGAAGTGCAACACTTGATCGGGTGTTTTTTCTTTGCACAGTGCGAGTTAATATAAATTTCTTCTAGTCCATAGGAGCCTACCTTGCTGCTGTTCCTGTATTCCCGTGGGCATGAAAAAGGCAGTGATTTATCTGGAGGACAAAAGCCAGATAACTTTGCACCCCACGCTTTTAATCCATCTTTGCACTTTTTCTAAAAACGGTCCTTAATGTCTCAGGCACGTAATATGTATCTTACTTCACCAGTGTTATCCTTTCTCTATGTAGTTTGTATTTTGCATATTCCTTGCTAAGAATATAGGGCCAAATTCAACAGAGTGTAGGGGGTTGGGGTTTTTTTTTCCTGTTTTGTTTTTAGATTTGTGCAAGATGAGCTTTTGACCCACTATACTGTTCTGTTCACTTTAACATAATTATATAGCTTTGAATGGCTGTGTCCTTTTCAGGCTGTTAGTGCTGAGTAATTGAGTCTTACCCTCATAGCACAAATCCACCAGTGATGGGAGCAGAATTTGATATCATGTGCTCTTGAAACTCCCAAATATGTTATCATTTTGCAGTGATTAAGGGGAACCCATTGCAATGGTCCTTAGTGTTTAGCTCTTGGCATTTGGTTCTACTTCTCCCTGAACTGATTAGTTCCAGTTTTCTCACAGAGGTAATTCTGTCTTATGGAGTAGGGTGAGATGAGACTGTCTTACCTAGGAGAGATCAGAAGCAGAGTACAATCTGAAACAGCAATAACTGTTCTCTGCAATTACAGAAAACATTCTCCTACCTCTGCGGCAGTGAGAGTGGGGTCAGTGGAGAGTTCTACTAACAGCTCAAGAAGGGAGTGAAGCATTAAGCTCAGTTTTACTGGTCTCGATGTAAGATGTTAGACTGTTCCTCTGCAGTCAGTCAAGCAACTTTATTTATGGAGTCCAGAAGCTGGCCTAAAGTTTATTTTTATTCTGGTTTTGTTTGTTTGTTTTTCTTTATAATGGAATGTTGCTCTTTTCCCTGTGTTCTTTAAAGAACCCTTTAAAAACAAGTTGGTAAGAATGATGGAAACTCTCCCCTCCCCGCCCCCAAAATCATTGTAGTCAATCATAGTGGAATAAGTAAGACTGGAAATATGTGACTATTCTTTTATGATCTCTTTGGGCTGAGATATGAATGTGTTTGAGAACAAAGCCAGTTTGCACACAGGGAAGGATGCTTCATATTTCAGCTTGTGAGTGGTGCAGTCTTTTGCTGACATACTTTGATTTGTAGGCTTATGGGTGCAAAATAGAGAAGCTTCTGCCTGAAGCCCAAAGCTAAAGCAAACCCAGAAATTATCTCATTATCAAGTGTTACAGATAATGCAGACTAAACACGCAGGGCTGAATAAATAACGGGCCGTGGTGGTGTGAACTTTAGGTTAGCCCCACGAGAGCCAAAGGCTGTTTCTGCAGGAAAGATGTAGTGTCAGCATATGTTACAAACTGGTGTTTGGAAGTTTCCTCCTAACTGTAGAGCTCCCCAGAGCTTTGTTCGGAGATTGCTCTCCGGACTCAGCATCCTGCAGGTCCAAGCTACAGCTTGCTCTGCAGGCAGAGGGAATTCCCAGTAATTCCCAGCCCAGTGCTTTCCTCCCCGTACAGCTGTCAGCCTGGGGCATTGCAGCTCTGGTCTGCAGCTTGCGGGACTCCTGGGGTGGCTGTGCTCAAGAATTTCTGCAGGAAACATTACAGATGGCCAACAAACAGCCCTGGTGCGAGCTGAGAGACCAGCCGGGACCCCAGCGAGGCACAGCCGAGAGCCGCTCTCCCTCACCCTTCGCAGGAGGCACAGCGTGGAGACTGGTTGGAGGTTGGATGGCGGGACCTTGTTTCACCTTGGAGCGGTGGTATTTCAGCACCCCTTAGGATGATGAGTGAAAGGGTGATTTGTGATACTTGTGGGCGCTGCTGCGCTCCCCACCCGTGCCTGGTTCAGCTGGTGGGTGCTCTTTGTGACGGGTACGCTGGGCTGCGTGAACAAACCTGTGGTAGTTTCGTTCAGGATCCGAAGGAAGTAGAGGTCTAGGCTGTGACCGAGTCAGGAACTTCCCTAGTTCCAACCTGCTCTTTGAAAACCCACACAGGAACAGGGTGACATGGTGAGCTTTGATGTATATGAGCTTGGAAACCGGAACACCGATCATGCGATTAACACATGAATAGCAGGTGGTTCTTCCAAGACTAATTTGATCAAGGAACAAAGGTTGTGGGTACAAGGAGTCTCCTACTTACCTTTTCCGTCACATGTAATTTGACCACGAGCCAACCACCTTATCCCACAAATATGACTGCCTGCGTGAGTTTTTTTTGAGCTCTCCCCACTAAGCAGCTGCCTGCACGGCAGTGATCTCCCCTCGAGCTGGGACACCTCTCAAGGTTACTGCGTGAGGTTGAGAGACCCCTTACCAACTTCAGAGCTTTGGGAAGTGACTGATACTGCGCATAAACTTGCATTGCAGGGCATTAAGATCTTGTATTGGTAACTTTGAACCGTTATTTTGTCCCCTGTGCAGTAAGTAATAGATTGAACCTTGCCATAGGACTTTGTCAAGCCTCACTTTTACAACATCTTACTTCAATAAAACCACTTTTGCTGCTACCTTTGGCGGTGGTTCTTTAAGCAGTCCAAACCTGCTCCGGGATGCTCCTGCAGCATCACTTGAACAAAGAAGGGCTTCTGCGTTGCGGTTCGTTGCTTTACTGCACAGACTTCCTGTCAGCCCTCTGCCTCCAGATTCAATGGTGCATACTGAGGAAAAAGTACATGTCCTTATCAAATCACAAAAAAAGTAATGTTTGCCAAATGCCCAAATGTTCCTCGAGAGAGAGACCTTGGGGATAGGTTGCTTAGAAGAGAGTGGAAGGTGATTCCCCATTCTTCTTTTAGAAGGGTAGCCAAATGCCTGCTGTCGGAATGCCCCGAATCTCAATTCTGCGACTGCGCACAAAGACAGACAACCCAAAGATAAAGTAGAGAAGGAGACGTTGAAGGCGCTATGCAGTTCAAAATACTCTCATTCTTGGTCATTACCGGCACTTGGACACCTTGCAGTGCTGGGGTGGTGTGATCCTACCAGCGGAGGAGAAGCCGTGAGGTCCCTTTGAAGTCATGCTGGCAAGGAAGAGGAATTAATTTTCAAATTATTTGTTTTATGATGTAATAATTTGAACCTTTTAGATCTTCATGAGCGGAGCAGTATTTGGCACCTTTATGGGACTTTTCCTCTTCAAAGCATTTTCCAACTGGAGCTAATTAAACCTCACAACATCCCCAGGAGATTGCTGAATAAGTAAGAACTTGGTAATGGTTCAGAATTTAAATTCAGTGTTTTTAAATCTGAGATTTTTTTTTTAAAGCTTTTAGGATCACTTTGCCAAAATATTTTTTCTCAGGGAGCTGAGATTCTGAAAGTTTCTTACAAGCTCAAGGGGAGCCAAGCCACAACTGAGGGAAGGAGAAAGAGGCAGAAAAAATGATATATTAAGCATATGCAAAGAATAAGCTGGGTTTTTTCCCCTCACTTAGTTTAATTAGGTTTTTCAATGTGGCCTTTTTAATAAAGGGGGGGAAAAACCCCTAAACTATAGAATACAACAAATAAGGAAATGGTGGACTTTCTGCTGAACTTTCTGCTTTTCAAGAGTCAAACAAGTGGCGTATAATGATATTTGCCAGAACTATTTCACGTTAAGCAGGTATTTGCAAACTCTGCCCCACTGGTGAAGTTTGTATTCTTTTGGATTTTTTCACTTTTTCCAAATTCATCAGTGCTGGAAGGGATAGATCAGGCTCCAAAACGTGTTAAGTCTTCCCTTCTTATTCTATAGATGGCTATAACTCTAAAATCTTTTGAAATGTTCATTTCAGCATTCCTTCGTGCTGATTCCAGCCTGAACAGTGACAGCAGCTGGTTTGTTCCCTCTCTCTTCTTTTTTTTTTTTCCTTTCTGTGTTTGGGCTTTAAATATTGCTATTATACTTACTGGGTTTAAAATGGCCTCGAGCAATTAGGAAAAATCCTAGAAATACCAATTTGGGAGAGCATGTCCATCCCAGACCCTTTGGAGAACTCCCCCCATGAGTCCCACTCCCTCCAGAGCTTTCCGGGCGGTTGGGCGACGGAGACTCCGGCTGCGTTGCACGGCCTTAAGCCCAGGGATGGCGGTACGTGCGGTGGCAAAGCTGCCTTGGCCTGTTGTTCAGCCTGTGAATGTACGAACGAGACGGAAGTGGTGGAGTTTCACCTCGTTAACTCTTCAGAACATGACACCAGCTGGTGTTTTGGGTGCCTGTTAAATTCTGTATGAAACATGCCACCTACATTAAACTTATTTTTTTAACATGTTGATGGATTGATTGCTTGGGAAGGAAAAGGGCGGATTTTGTGGCACGATGCTGGTGTCGCTGTGATGTGGGGACGTCCTAGATCCTCTTCTCTTTGCACCGGTGCAAATAGAGTAAGTGCATGGTAGAGGAGAATCAGTCCCTCTGTGGTTGTGCCTCAGAAGCATCACTAAGAGTTGGGTAAAACGCCTCTTTTTACCTCCTTGAAGGGTCATTCAACAATGGCTTAGGGGGAGTCAGGGGTGCAGCACGGCCCGCGGGCTCCTGGGCTCTGGCCCACCGTGGGCGGCTGAGTGATTTGAAGGAGCTGTCACTTTGTATTGAGGTGCACATCAATTAATTACTAGAAGGTGCTGTCTTTCCTCGTTTCCTTGCGTGGAGCGGAGCTTGCAGTGCAGAGCTGCGTTATTTCAGGACACAGTTGTGATGATTCCTATGGGAATAAAGAGGAATCATAGAATTATAGAATCCTTATCGCTGGAAAAGACCTTTAAGATCATCAAGTCCAACTGTTATCTAACTCTACTGGGCCCACTTGTAAACCATGTCCCTGAGCACCATATCTAGATGGTTTTTAAATACATCCAAGGATGGCGATTTGACCACTCCCCTGGGCAGCCCGTGCCAGCCTTTGGTAACCCTTTCGGTGTAGAAGTTTTTCCTAATGTCTAACCTGAACCTCCCCTGGTGCAACTTGAGGCCATTTTCTCTTGTCCCATCGGTTGTAACTTGTGAGAGGAGACCAACACTCCCCTTGCTACATCCTCCTTTCAGGTAGTTGTAGAGAGCGATAAGGTTTTCCCTCAGCCTTCTTTTCTTCAGACTAAAGAACCCCAAGTCCCTCAGCCGCTCCTCATAAGGCTTATTCTCAAGAGCCCTCACCAGCTTTATTGCCCTTCCCTGGACCCTCTCCAGCACCTCAGTGTCCTCCTTATACTGCGGTCCCCAAAACTGAACACAGTGCTCAAGGTGGGGCCTCACCAGTGCTGAGTACAGTGGGACAATCACTTCTCTGGTCCTGCTGGCCACACTATTCCTGATAGAGGCCAGGATACCGTTGGCCTTCTTGGCCACCTGGGCACACTGCTGGCTCGTGTTCAGCTGGCTGTCCATCAACACCCCCAATATTCCTACTATGAGGGACTTGGTAATTCCTGTTGTTCTTATGGGGAAAGTGCCACGGCCATGTGCAGCAGCACAAAATCCTAAAATAGATGCTGGACAGGATTTGTTCTCCAGCGGCTGGCAAGGCTAGAGCCAGTGGAGGCACAGGCTTCGGAGAACCACCACGGAGAGGACCACTGCAGACCGAGCTGGAGGTGAACTCCTGGAGAAATAAATATTTGTGTGGACAGAGCAACCCACATCCCCGTGCGTGTCCAAGGTGCTCCTTTCTGTTATCCCAACGTAACAGCTGAAGAGTCACAGTGGAGGCCTTGAAAGAAAGGGGAAGGAGGTTTCCAAAAAAAAAAGAATGATTTGGGCAAGAGTGCGTATATTTTTACTTTCAGTATTACACGGGAAACCGTAAGCAATGCTCAGAAATGTGGCTGGTGCTATGAGCGCAACAGCAGATGGTGAAGTTGGTTGAGTGCTGTGGGATATCGGCCTCAAGGACAGTAAAAGGCTCAGGAATGTGCTATATAAATGTGCATTTTCTGTTATTAATGTTATTTTTAAATACCTCTCTTGAGCCTTTGCCATCTCCCAGGAAGAACTCGTTTGCCCAGTTCTGAGAGTGAGCTCCTACCCTGGGCACCCCGTGGTGCCCACCAAGCTGGGGCAGGTTCTGACCCAACCTACCGGTCAAAGCCCCAAAAAGGCACTGGGAACAGGCTGGAGAAGAGACCAGCCCCTGACCCTAAAGGGCCTTATCTGCCTGAAAGCTCATTGTAATTCTTCCCAGGGTTCTCCTAAATTGCTGATTTTGTTTCTTTCCCTCCTGGGGAGGTAGGAGACGGCATTTCCTACCAGTTGTGGAAAATAACAGGGCGCGTTTACGTTCAGGAGTGGCTTTAGCTATTCCGCACCCTCTAGCACACACAGATAGCATGCTGTTCCAGTGAAGACGTTGCTGGAAAATAGGAAGCCTTGTTATCTTTTTGCGTTTTTATTTAGCCAAACAAGGTTTCCATAGCTCCTGGACAGCTCTGCTGCTGGGAGAAGAAAAAAAAAAATAAATAAAAAATCCCTCTCATTTCTTCACCTGCCAACTCTCTGCACTAATTTTATCTCCCCGCTTCAAAGCAGTCATCGTGCCCAGAAAATGTCAGTTCAAAGCGAAGTTTTGTCCAGTAATGAGCCCGTGAAAATTATTTAGTGTAAGATCTTCTTGTGCAGCCATCAAAACTGCGCCGAGGTGAGAGCAGAGCCGGGCTGGCGGGGTCTGCGCCGAGCTGGAAATCACCACTGCGCGCGTGCTGCGCCGCGGCGCTTCTCTGGGGCCTCCTTTGCCATAGGAACAGCTTGAACTTCATGTAGATGAAAGGAGCATCCCTGCTTCTCCTGCATCTTTCTCAAGCAATACATTTGTCTACTGGGGGTGTGGAAAAACAAAGACTACGTAACTTGCATAAGGGCTGTATAAACGCGACGCTTTTCTGAGCTGATGCGTGTGGGGTTTTGGAGAGCCTCTTCCCCCGCTGACCTCCACCCCGCACTCCACGGGCTGCAGAGAACGTGGGCTGTTCCCCCCGGCGGGGTAAGTGTGCGAAAGGCAGCGGTTCCTCCCGCCGGCGCGTGGCCACGTGAGGGCGGCTGGAAGGGCCTCATCCTGACCTTGGATGCAGAAGGCTGTAGTAAATCAGAGTCTCTGATACATCCAAACCCCAACTTTCCCCTGCATGGAAAATACTATATGTAACACCAAGAGATGAATACCAAAGTCCTTAGCTTTTCTTTAAAAAAAAAAAACATTAAAAAAACCTCTCCCATTGGCCCTGGTGAGAGTCTTGCCTGAGTAAGGACGTCGAGATTATGCATGCTAATTAAATGAACCACCCATCCCTTCAGAGTCTGCTCTCTGCTGGGAATTCCCCTCCGAGTAACTTGCTCCCAGTGAGGAAAGGAGTTGCATGAAAAATTTCCCAGATGGTGAATCCGTTAGAGAAAATCACAATCTGTTTGTGGCTTTTTCAAACAAAAAAAAAAAGAGCACAGGAGACGCTGCGGAATAAATTTGTTGTTGCAAACCATTTGCTCGGTAATGGGGAGAATTTAGATGGGCAAAGAGGGTTTGGTTGGTTTTTTTTCAGAGGAGCCTTCTCTCCCTGCCTCTAAAAACGAGCAATGGTTTAAAAAATAAATTACAGCGGCGTGTATTTTAAAAGCCTATGCGGTTACTTTAATGACGCCTGTTCGTTTATTCTGACATGGAGGGTGTCTGAAGCCGCCGGGGGGACAGTGGCCTCGTCCACGCGCACCTCGGAAGGAACAATTGCTGCTGTGTGCTACGCCCGGCGCTGTGCGCCCGCCCCGCACAAAGGAGCCGTTTCACACAGAGCCGCCGTGTCCTGGCGACTCTCCTGCCACCGTCCCTGCGCGCGGGGACCCACGCAGCCCCGGGACCCCGGTCCCCGGCCAGCCCAGCTGGGCGAGCGCAGGGCTGACCCTGATACCGCCAGCTGTGATTTGGGGCCAAAGCCCACCCCAAGGCAGTGGAAGGGGCTGGGGGGGGTGTGATGGAGCAGCCTTTTTGGGCCGGGGCAGGCGTTGGCAGAGCCCAGCAGCGTCCCCAGGCAGGAGCTGCCTGCGTGTCCCTGGGATGGATGGTGCCACCTCACTGCGGGCTCAGCAGAAGGGAACGTGTCCCACGCTCCCGCCGGCCCCTTCGCCATCGCCGCCGGGGGTGGGAGCGCGCGGAGGTGCCAGGCTGTGCGCGGGGGGGCTGCGGGTCGCCGCTCCTTCCTGCCAGCCCCGCTGGAAGGGGACAGCGGCCGGGGAGGGGACCGGCGGGTGGCTGGCACTGGGGAGGATTTGGATCCCTGCTTCATCCATCAGAGCCCGCGACGCCGCATCGCCGCGCGCAGCCTGGCGTCGCTGCATTACCGATGTTGCCTGGGCACATTTCACTGAAAATCTGAATTTCATAAAAAAGCTCTGAGCCAAAAAAAATTCTTCCAAGGTTTTTTTTTTTTTTTTTTAATTTAAACTTCAAATGAACACTGCTTAATAGTTTCTTGGAAACGCGTTTGCTCGCAGTTATGTGCAATGTAGGCACTGTTACTTCCTTCTTTTCCATGGGAGGCGGACTGCAAACTGCCTGGTGGCAAACCCGAAACGCGGCGTTGTGCAACGCGGCGGGGCCGGGGGCGAGGCGGGCCGGCGCCGAGCCGCACGCGCGGCTCAAATGGACGGAATTGGCAACGTCCAGTTTTCTTAGCAAAACTGGTGGTGAATTCTTCTTGTGCGTACACGGATTTAATCAGCCCACCTCCTTTTCATAACCCGGTCCGTATTGGTAAGGATTAAACACGCGCCGTCTCGCTTTTGCCGGGTTCAGTTTGGGAGAGATTTGTGTGTTTTCAGGATTTGTACAACTTGCTGAGCTTCAGGGACCGCGGGTCCGGCGCGAGTCGCAGCGGGGCCTCGCGCGCGGTGCTCCCGTACGCCAGCCTGTCCTAATGAACCGAGCTGGTACTGCTGATTTGCCAACAAATTTCCTATTTACTGTTCACCAGAGCATCAGTTGTGACAAATAAACAGAAGAAGGCAGCATTTCACTGAAAGCGTTTTATGTACTGATTAAGACAGCGTACAAAGAGAGCTCCTCTGGGTGCATGGGAAGGTTTGGCTGCAGAGTAGCTATTGCTGTGCTCGGGGGGGGGCTGCCGTTAGGGCTGTGCGGCGCTAGCCGGGCCAAAAATCCCAGAAATACATTTATTTCTGAAATCTGGCTGTCCAAAGCCAGGGGAGTACACTTCTCTTTGCAACAGCAGGGGGGTGGTTGCCACAGAGGCTGTTTGTTTAAATTATGCCTATATTCACACGTTCCCTTCGGAAGGGGATGAACGCGGTGCCGGGCTTTGAGAAAACGCAGGATAATTTTTACGATCGGTAACGACATGATAGCAATGTGCTACAAATAAGGGCAAGCAAATTTCACGCTTCAAGGACTGTAACTGCTTACCAGAGAGGGCAGGAGGGGACTGATGCTGCTTTTTCTGTTCTTTGGGAACGGTGGGCGTGCATGAAAGGGCTATGGGATCGTTGGGCTCTTCCTTTAAAGCATCAAGCACCAGCAAAGAACTGAAGGAAGAACCAAGACCCGTAACCTGGTTATAAGCGTCTGGTTCTGCCGGAGTCAATGGCAAACTCTCAGCGCCTTCAGCGAGGTCAGGATTTCACCTTGTGTTCTTCTCAAACAAAACTGCCTGTTCTTGGGGAAATAAATAAGACATTTGAAAGCAGTGCCCATAAGGTCAAGTTGCAATGTGCGGACGTACAGAAGATGTACGTTGCTTTGTGGCGGTGTGTAGCACAAGAAATATGAGGCCAAATCCCGGAGCCCCTCGTTTCAGGCGGCCGCTGTGGGGTTTTGCCCAGGCTGAGGGTGCTGCCGTTGCAGCCCCCCCACTGCTGCGCTTCCCAGCTTGCGGAGAAACACCCCGCTGCCTTCCGGAGCAGCGGGACCGTCAGCGGGAAGATGGTTTTGCTTTTCCTATGTGAACAGCAAAGCACAAGGGGTTGAATTCAGCCCAAGTGTCCGAGCTGCGCCTCCCTTGGGGGGGTCCAAAAGCCCCCAGCATATTAAGAAGTGAGTGGTGCCGACCCCCTGCAGCTCAGCCCCTCTGGAGAAACCACCACCCCCCCCGCTGCGGGTCCCGCTGGGCAAACGCACCGGCCCCCCTCGGCGTGTGCTCCGCGATGTCGGTTGACACGGGCACAGCCAAACCGCAGAGGACAGAGATGGGCAAGGGCCGGGTTGGTTCGCAGCCCGCCTGTGACCTTGAACATCTTCTGCATCCTCCCAGCACATGATTCGGGGAGGGGGGGGGGAAGCAGGGGCGGGGGCGGCGGCACAGCATCGAAACGTTTGTTCAGCAATTGCCGCAAAAAGCAAACTTGCTTCAATCTGCAGAGATGCCAACTGAATTTTGTTTTGTTTTGGTATTTTGGAGGCGAGCCAACCGCGGGATGTTGTGAAGTCTTCGGCAGCTCCTGCCTGCTTGTTCCATACCAAGCATAACTTTGTATATATTTTTATCGGCAAACTCGGTCCCACGCATCTTGATGCGCAAACGAGAGCCCTGGCTGCAGGGCTGCGCTTCCAGGGCGCTGCGGAGAACACAGCCCTCCTTCTTCCCTGTTTTCTTTAGAGTTGCAGCCTGCAAAGGTGTCTTTTTTTTATTTTATTTTCCCCTGCCAGCCGCTAAGAGGAATAGCAAGTGGTTGATCTGATTGCAGAGGGAAAGACAAACAAGTGGCGTAGCCGTTGGGGTCCCCGCTCCTCGGTCTCAGCGCAGGGGGGATTTCGGTGCGGTCCTGGCTGCGATTTTGCAAAGGTTGCAGTGAATTTAGGGTATTACTCTTTGCATTTCACGTGGGGATGAGGCGCGCTTCTGCTTTGTCAGCAGAAGGGCCTGTTCTCTCCCTTGCACAATAGAAAGCCGCTGGGTATAAATAGCCTTTCATGCCTGTCACCTCGGTGACTTTAATGGCGATGCCCTGATTTAAGCCCCGCTTCCAGAAGATGCTTCAGGTGTGTGTTCTCCCCACGGGACTGAACACGCATTTAAATTAAACGCCTGTCTAAGAGCCTCTGAGCAGCGACGCGCCGAGCCCGTGTGTTAACGCTTTCCAGCGCTGGGACCAGCGCGAGGAGGGGAGGACCGAGCCCGTTGTCGCTCTTTAAGCACTACAACTGTTGCCTTCGCAAAGGATCAGCGCTCGGAACAGGGAGACATCTTAAGAGTGTCTGACAAATATATGTACATTCGGGGACCGCCAGCCTTGCATTCGTAACACGGTGAAGGGTATTGAACATGACAGAGCTCCGCGGAGGATAGAGGCGATGCTCTACCTGCCTGCCTCAGCAGGACCGGCTCGAACAAGCCCCCGGGATGGCCGGGGTGGGACGGCGGCCGCCGGCGGGGGGACGGGACGGGTGCCCAGCCCCCAGCGGGCACGGCGGGGATGGGTGCGCTCTCCTGTCGCCCTTGTTCACCTCCTGCCGCCTCACGGAGAGCTGCGCAGCTCGCTCTCATCAGCGTTTTCCAGTGCTTACCGCCTCGCAGCCCCAGTATCACCAGGGGTCAGTAAGCGTTGTCAATTTAATACCAATAATTAAATGAATCGTCTCGGGGCACGTCAGGTGCGGGCCGGGCTGGGTGCGGAATGCCGACCTGAGCGACGGGGGATCCGTGCCGTGCCACGCTGGCCAGAAGCACCCTGGCGGGGTGGCCCAGTCCCACCTCCGCCCTCGCCCCCTTTGCCCTGCCCGCGTCCCGGTTGCCCCTTTGTTCCTAAGCAAAGCGCCCGAGGTGACTATGGATGCCTTTTTAAATGCTCATCGTCACATTATCCATCAGATACATATTTACAATCATTCATTAAATTAGGATGTACGTTTCATTCTTCTTTCTTAGAATATTAATGCCTACTCCTGGCTGAAATGCCATATGAATATTCATTAAAAAATCAATCAATTCCTGTGCCAGGAATGATGTCATTTGAGCAATAACTGAAGCAGTAATCGAGCATGCTATGAAAAAACGATGAATGCCATCAGATCTAATGTTTATTGAACTCCGTGTGGGTAAATCACGGTAGGGTTTTTTTTTTCCCAGGCTTTTGTGTGCATTAACTGGTGCTCCAGTTCCTGCTTCTGCCTGGCGCCAGCGAGCCCAGCCCAGCCCGGCCGGGAGCGGGAGCACCTCGGAGCAGGTCCGAGACGTCCCGCGACGATGGATGAGCCTGGGGGCCGGGCGGGACGTCACATCGCTGCAGAGCTCCTAATGAGGAGCGAATTAGAAATTTGTCTCATAACAATGGGAAACAAAAGCTCTCAAAACTGTTGTGGGGAACCTGGAGAATTAATAGGCTGAAGTCTTCTTTCCCATAGGTCTTTGGCTGGCGAAGCTCTTTCTCATCACTTAGAGCGTTGTCCTGAGGGAGTTGAAGCGATGGCTTTTCTTGGGTTGTCCTCTCCGTTTTTAACGGTGGAGCTACCAGGGCAAATACAGCGTGAAGAGTAACAATGCGCTTTGGGAGGGATCATTATTACTCTAAATTTTCTCGTATCGAGACTTTCTCAACAATAGCAAAGGAGCCGTGCCAATGCGCGGGCTTTGACTGTGGCTCCCGTGATAAGATCATACTCTGGCTGTGTGGGAAATATTAAGAGTTTTGGCTTGAATTCAGCAGCAGGAGTTGCTTTGGAAATCTTTTGTGTGCAATGCACCAACCTTATAAAAGAGGTCATCTTCAGGATCTGCTTTTTGCCGTAGCTGCCATATTAAAATCCTCCATCAGTTCTGCAGAACAAATTACGTGGAGCATTTGTCCTGGGGAGAAGTTGGTTTGATTGTAACTGTACATATTTTCTAAGATAACTTTAATTGGCAAGATTGTCACCCAAAGACATTTACATTTTTCCTTTGTAGCAGAGGGAGGTATCAAACGCAATAAATTTTTCTTCTTTTACTTTATTCCCCTCCTGATTTCTGCCAAAAGAGATACAAAAATAGCCCCAGTATAAAAAACGAGCAAAACCTTGCTTGGCAATGACAATCGGCCATCAGTTCTGTTCCACCGGGAGCAGCACGAGCTCCTGACCGCATCCCTGGTGCTTCAGGGGCTGCTGCGTGTCTTCAGTTGATCCCCTCACAGGAGTTCAGCCCCGGCAGTAACCGGAGCAGCGAGAGGCTCCTCCAGAGTAGAGAAGAGAATTAAAATACGTTTTCTGATGGGACTCAAGGGTGCTGGCGCCATTCTCGCTGGGTGATGGGATGCCACTTTTCCAAACGACGGAGAATCTGGACACAATTCTCTCCTCAAAAATCCCTTCTGTGTTCTGTTGGACGTTCCTGGTCTGGCGGTGCAGAGGTCGGGTACGGCGCGACTGCCCGGCGGGAACACCAGCGCGGCTGCGGTGCCGCCGGCGGCTCCGGAGCACGGCAGTGGGCTCGAGGAGCGGCCATTGGATGAGTCCAGCAGGAAAATACCCAGCTCCTCATTTTTCTGAGTATTTGGGGGGTTGTGCCGCATGTTACTGTTATTTACACCCCACCAGCCCCTGCAGAGTATCCTCTGCCTGTGTCATTCTGCAGGAGTGGAAGGCACCCCGCGACGCAGGGCGTCTCTCCCGCTCCCCACGTCCTCGCCCCGCGTGTCTCACTGCTGAAAGGCAGACGTTCGATCCTGTCATTTGCTGAGCACTTCCCAGTTCCCACCGTCTCCTCTCCAGGAGAGGCTGGGCTGGGCGGGCAGAGGCGGAGGGAGAGGAGCTGACAGTCGGGCACTGTGTCCTCAGGACATTCTCACAGTACATCGGAGCTAAATATTTAGGAAATTTCACAGTCCTAAGACACTAAACTTCTTACCATGAATTAAGTTATCACTTAATCACTCAGAAGATCACCTCAATCGTTCAAAATAAAAATCCAGCCTATCTCGTGTCCTGCAGCAATATTTCGGGAGACACCCGAGTGGAGCCCAGAGCTGCACGGAGCCGTCGCTGGGGCGGACAGGAGCCCAGATCTGCTGGTTCAGCTGTCCATGTGCTAAGGTTAACAGATCCAATCTTCAGCGGGTGCCGGTATTGCTGTTAGCCCATTTCCAGTGGTGAAAGAGCCGCTTCCCAGCAGCGCCCGCTGGTGACACTGGGTCCCGGGCTCCAGCAGAGGAGGAGCGGGGAGCCAAGGTTACCCGCTTCCACCTCCAGCACTGCAGCATCAGCTCGTGAATCACGGCTCTGACAACAGTGACTTGCTGTATCAGTCACATCACCGACACTTCAAACCAAAACGTTCCTCTGCAGAGAGGAAAGGGGAAACACAGACCGATTATGCCACTCTCTCATTTACATGCTTCGCTTAGAAAAATTAAGTGCCTGACTTCATCTCAGGCAGTCTCACACTCCTGCTGAGAGTATCGCCGTCTCCCGCAGAACAGATACGCGGCCACCTCATCCCCTTTCCACCCGGCCGGAGTTATTTGCCCCTCCGAAGGTGACCTGAGCTGCTTGATTTAAGGCATCTTCCTCGTGTTTCTGCGCATCTAAATCACGAAGTGGTGAGGGGTGGAAGGGAATCTGCAGGGAGGGGCTGAACACCGTTTCTTTGCTCAGCGGTCAACGGAGCAGTCAACTTCAAATTAATTAAAATTATTATCCAAGAAAGACTTTGAAAAAGTGACGGTTGTATTGAAGAAATGAGCCGTTCTATGTGAGAAGCCTGAGACACTCTGCAGGGAGTTCTGGTTTGAGACACATCACGGGGTGTTGCTCGGTGTCCCCAAAACCTCCAGGCTGGCTGCAGACACCCTCCTCGTGTTACCAGGGGACACCGAGCCCGGCTTCACCCTCTCTGCCGAACCAGCAAGGGAGGCTCCGTGCCCTGCAAATGTCAAACTCTTTAAAGCAAACAGGTGACCTCAAATTAGCCGGGGCTAATCGTAACGAGAGTCATCGCCGTCACCCGAGTTGCTGGGTACAGTAGGTCCCGTGCTAACGGGACGTATGTCCGCAGAGCCCAGGGAACGATGGTGCAACCTGGGAGCAGAACACACAGTCGGACCTCAAAGAGAAAGCAGTCAGCCAGAGAGAGAGGCTCCGAAGGTCCTGTGAATTGCGCCGATTCGAGTTAAATGCCATTTCTGAGCAGGAAAGGCAATTAAATATCAAGATCAGTTACAAGGAGAGGTTCTCCCCGCCAACATGTTGGGTCTTTAAGATGAAAGTAGATACTTTTCTGAAAATTTTGTTTTAATGCGGCTCCTGGGAGCGCGGTCTGCAGCCTGTGCCGAGGGAGGTCAGGAGCCGCGGGGCTTCCTCCCGGCGTCAGAGCCCGGCAGCTTCGGCTGCGCTGCCGCATTTGGTCCCCGCACGTGAATTAACAGCCAGAGTGACAGTGCCTCCCGGGACTGGGGTTTTCTCTCCTCCTGCCTGCACCGTCACCATACCATTCTGTAATAAATAACTATTAAAACAGGCCAGAGATACGTTATTTTTGTTATTGTCCGGCTCTCACCTCGTGGGAGGCCCAGCTGGGGGCAGGCGGTGCCGTGCGCCTCTGGAGCAATTCTCACGACAGGATCTGAAGGATTTCTCTATTTACAAACAAGTAAAGCCTTTTTACACACGGCCTTGTACCAGTTTTAGTTCGGACGAGGCGGCCACCTTGGAGACACTCTCGTTTCTGTTTGTTTTAACTTATTCCTAATCATTTTAATGTAAACCGAATAAGCCTGGCTGTAGTCAAAGCAGCCACCGTTGGCATCGTGTTGACTGCGCGGCATAGGGCGATGCCCGAGCCTCGCGCTGATGTCGAATGTCAAGAACTTTATTCACTTTATGTATAAAAAATAACAACTCTGACATCAGATTCCATGGCACTGGCTCGCTCTGAGCGGCGCCTTCTCCCATCAGGGACTTCGTGGTGTTACTGGGGATGCTGGTGTGGAGGGAGGGAGGCGGCAGAGCCGTGTTTCCCATTTGCTGGTCGGCATTACGTGAGCTGGAGCAGCCGGAGGGTTGGGGCGGTTGGGGCCGTCACACCACGTTCAAAAACTGGAAAGGAGAATACCCGGGGGAGAAAAAGAAATAACTGAGCTGAACAGCCACCAAAGACAACAAACGAAAGGCTTTCTCGGGTAAGAAGTTGTCTCCCTGGGTCCTGCAGCTTTGGCTGAGCAAACATTTCAGGGGCTCGTCCCAAAACGCGGCGTTAGCGCCCTGTCCCGCCTCAAGCGTGATGGGTGACAGCACGGTGCGGCGAGTACGCCGTTCGTCGTCCCATCACGGCTGATCGCGCCCGGCAATCGCAATTACTAATGGTACAAGTGGGCTGCGATGGCAGTTATCTCCCGGGGTCATGGTCTGGTTCAGAGAGCTCAGACACCGTCAAAATGCCAATCCTGAGCCCTGGGCCTCCCCGGAGATCTCTGCGGGGCTGACATGAAAACATTGCCGGGCTGGAATGAGACCCCCCCGTGACCCAGGAGAGATTTACTGCGGCAGGGTTAAAGCTTTCCCAGTGAAATACGTGCCAGCAAGGCTCCCTAATGGGAGCAGAGTGTAATTCCGGAGTGGGAAGCGAAATGAAGACACCACAGAGCGGTGGAGGAGCAGAGGAGCAAGAGACTAACGAGGCAGAGCCAGCAGATGAATTCCCGCCGTGGTCACAGGTTGTCATTTAACCTCTTTAGCTCCATTTTTCCAAAGGGAAAAGCAGGCATAATCCCCACCTTCAGACCCATTTTGAGCTTTGTGGCCGAGAGGTGTGTACCGAGATAGTGACTGCTGTGTGTGGCCAGAACCTCGGTGTCCTCCCGCACCGCTGCGCTCTACTGCGCCCATCGCAGCAAAAGCCCCAAGGAACCGCCTCTTCCCTCACGGTGTTTCGGTTTTGTACAAGGACGTTAAAGACCGTTTCTCCTCTTGCCAGCTGGAGCACAACAAGCAAAACTTATAATTCGGCAAAGTTCACGTGGCTGGTGTGGCGGGGAGAGGAGTCCCAGAATCCCAGACTGGTCAGGGTTGGAAGGGCCCTCTGGAGCTCCCCCAGTGCCACCCCCTGCCAGAGCAGGGGCACCTCCAGCAGTGGCACAGGACGGCGTCCAGGCGGGTTTGGAATGGCTCCAGAGTGGGAGACTCCCCCACCTCTCTGGGCAGCCTGTGCCAGTGCTCTGCCACCCGCACAGGAGAGAAGGCCCTCCTCAGGTTGAGATGGAACTCCCTATGGTCACGTTTGTGCCCGTTAGGAAAAGGCAGATCCCTCCGCCATAAATAAATAATGTAAATGAGGGTTTCTGATACATTTTGCTTTGTCGTTTGCTGCTATTCAGGATGGGATGTTAATCCCAATGAACTTTATACGGCTGTAATATAGCTGCTGTGTCCTCTCCTCTCTCCTCGGAATACCGATTACACTGAAGTGTTGGCTATGTGTACCATCAAAGTCAAAGTTTCTGGTAGTGGGTAATTTTCTCTCTCTGCCAGATTGCCTCCCAGTTCACAGCGCAATGCAAATATTGGTTGCGCGTGTTGGACTGGGAAGATAATACTGTTTCTACCTACAAAGAAAACTTCTGTCCCGGTTACAAAAACTCATCCTGATATGGCAATTGATCTGCTTTGCACAGTCCTCTGAAGGATTGCTTCAGAAAAAGCAGTCTCCACGACAGACTGCTTAATTTTGGCGTTTCTTGCGGCCTGGAGTCGCTCCGCCGGGCATACGTGGTGATTCCCACAGCCGCAAAGCGCTGAGGGAGCAGCCCAGCCAGGGCTGTGGCACGGCTCCGCCGCGTCGGTGGCCATCCCGAGGTCCTCTGCTCCCTGCTTTCGTGGCAGCCTTGGTGCAGCGTGGCTCTGCCGAGGGCTCCCCGACGGCTGGTGCCCGGCCGGGCCGGCTCCTTCCCGCTGCCGCTCAGACGCACGACTGGGAAGCACCACGCAAACCGTATCTTAACCGTCTCCAGCGTCCTCAGAGCCCGAAATTTGGAGAAGGAACAAAATCGCTAAAGCTTTGCAGCGAACGGCTGATGTTTGACTCAAGAGCTGCAGCCAGGAAGGGTTAAATGGACGCGGGATACTGCGGGGTTATTCCTTCTGCTTCACTAAACCACTCTTCAGATGAAAAAAAAAACCAAAAAAAAAGAAAAAAGTTAGCTTTTCTCCTGCAAGAATGTAAATGTTGGGTATTTTATCAAGTGATTTCTTCAGCCCTCAAGCCACTCTTCAATTTGAAATGCTAGATTAAAAAAAAAAAATGCAGGGAAGAGAGAGAAAGAAAGAAAATATTTTCGTCAGCCCAAGAACACTTTGCAGACATTATGGAAAATGTTGCCTATTTTGTTTCCTCTAGTCGCTGAACCAATCTTTTGCATTAAAATCAGCATAGTAGTAAATAAACATGTTTTCTCTCGCCCTGGAGCCATTCCGAGACATCAAATGGTACTTAAGAAATGTTTCTTTCTCCATCACAGTACATTTTTAAAATGTCCATGGCCGAAGGGAGGGAAGATGCTCTCTGGGCTGAAGCATTAGCGGCTCTCTGCGCTCTCAAAGCTGGGGGAGGCCCTGGGCAAGTCACCGAACTCGGATTTTTCTGTTCCACTTAAGCACTTGGGGAAGGACAGGAGTTTTCCAGCCACGCAGCATCTCACAGCTCCCTGTGGACGTGGCTGGGTTTCCCGTGAAGCTCGGGGAGGTGCGGGGGGCTTCTGAAATCCACACCACTGACTCCCACCCTGCGTTGAACATGAGCTCTGCTGGAAAACACAGCCAGTAAATCATGGAATCACAGGATGGTTTGGGTTGGAAGGGACCTTGAAGACCATCTTGTTCCACTCCCCTGCCCTGGGCAGGGACACCTCCCACCAGCCCAGGTTGCTCCAAGCCCCGTCCAACCTGGCCTTGAACACCTCCAGGGATGGGGCAGCCACAGCTTCTTGGGGCAACCTGCGCCAGGGGCTCACCACCCTCACTGGGAAACATTTCTTCCTAATATCTATTCAGAATCTCCCCTCTTCCAGTTTGAAGCCATTCCCCCTCGTCCTGTCACTCCATGCCCCTGTAAAAAGTCCCTCCCCAGCTCTCCTGGAGCCCCTTTAGGCACTGGAAGGGGCTCTGAGGTCTCCCCGGAGCCTTCTCTTCTCCAGGCTGAACCCCCCCAACTCTCCCAGCCTGTCCTCCCAGCAGAGGGGCTCCAGCCCTCGCAGCATCTCCGGGGCCTCCTCTGGCCCCACTCCAACAGCTCCGTGTCCTTCTGCTGTGGGGACCCCCCAAGCTGGAGGCAGCACTGCAGGGGGGTCTCCCCAGAGCGCAGCAGAGGGGCACAATCCCCTCCTTTGACCTGCTGGCCACCATGATGTGTCTCGTGGTGATACGAATTCCTCAAGTCGTGTCCCCATGTCCTTTGTGACACAGGGATGCTCTGACGGGGGCTGTGGTCCCTCCGTGAGGGACAAGGGGACAGTGCTGGCCGTCCCCCCGGGGACGTTTGCCCCCGAGGAGCAGTGCCGCAGCCCCGGGAGGTGGTCGTGGTGGTCCAGCCGGGCACACCCAGGGCATCTCCTGCCACAGGGGAGCTCTTGCTGGAGACATTTCACATGGTTGTACTGGAATGAAACTCAGCGGCTTCTCTGAGTCCGGAAAGTGGCCCAATGGGCCACCACCGGCCCCATTCCCTTTTCTGTGACACGGTGAGTGGGTGGCCATGCGGGTGCTGAAGCGTTTGTAGCATCACAGTGAGTTGGTTCAATGAAAGAGGAGGGAGGGGAGGAGGGGACGTCACACTTTAAGGGTAGTACGATTGCTCTCTCTCAGAATGCAGTTTTGGGACATATTTCTCATGCATCATTTCTAAAAAAACCCGATTTTATCTTGCGCAGCAAAGAAAATGTGTTTGTCCTGACCTGACACTGTTTTTTAAAGTGTCAAGTGCTAATGAAATTCCTCAGCCTTGAGCAGTTCTAGGCACCCAATGCTGATTTTTAAAATATGGGGATATTTCGCTGCAGATTTTTAAGGCAGCCTCGAAATGATAAATGTTTGAGAGTGTGAGAGAAAAGAAACTTCCAGATTCGAAGAAGTTGGGACGCAACCTTGCGTGCGAAACAGGCAGAGAGAGGCTCGTGCCTTACAGAGTTTTTTGTTATTCCTTTGAAATGTATTTAGAAGGCGTAGGGCTAACACCGCGCGCTTTAATCATGCAAATCGGTTTGCTGATTTTAATGTTTTGGGCTTAGAGAAGCAAGAAAGGAAAATGACTTTTTTTTTTTTTTAAGGCTATAGAATGAAATGTGGAATGAAAATTTGCCCACGAGTCTCGAGCAGTTCCACCTCAGGTAACTCTGCTTTCGCCCGTAACGCTAAAAAAAGGCTTTTTATGGCGGGAGAAGGGTACGGAAGAAGCGAGCGGGGCTGGAGGCAGCCCCCGGGCTCGGCGCTGCCCCGGCTGCGGGGCGCTGTGGGTCAGCACGGGTCTCACCGCGCTGGGAACGTCTCCCTCTGACATTAAAATCTGAGCTGTGAGACCACCAAAACCCAACGCTCCCCTGGGTTTTGCCGGGGGTGGGAGCTCTGTGCCCCCGCGGGCTTCGCCTGCTGCTCACCAAGGGCCTTGCGGCGGGTGGCGCAGGACAGAGCCGCAGCCCCGCAACGCCGCCGGCTCGGGAGCGCTCCCGCGGCCGGGTACCACCGTGGCCAGACCACCACTGTCCTCTCCCCATCAACTTCAACGGGTTTAAACCTCCGAAACGGCACCCGTCACCCCATCCCACCCTGCGGCCCGCTCCGTCCCTCCCCGCGCAGAGCAGCTCCACGGGGAATCCCTCGGGATGCGGAATCTCTTGGGCTGCAGCCAAGTGGGACTCGGTGGTGCCCTGTGCCCCCGCGGCTGTCCCCTCGCCAACGGGCACAGTTGAGCGTACGCACCGACGTTGACAAATTTGGGGCCTAAAGGCGGAGGTGTCTGCCGGAGCGGCTGCTGCCGTGGCCGGGGAGCGGCACGCAGCAGCGAGAGGTGGCAAGGTCTCCTTAATTATGGGAATAAAACCAGTGAGGGGCTGGAAAAACCCTTGGTTGGGGTTTCCCAGTTGGTTTTCATAAAGCGGGGGAGCTGCGGGCACAGGAGGTGGCGCTGAGGTGGGTTGGGGACACGGATGGAGACACACGGACGTTTCCCCAGTGCCGTCCTTTGGCAAATCCTGCGGGATTTCCTCTCCAAGGGCACCGCTGGAGTTCGGAGCCAGTTGCGTTGCCGGTGGAGCAGCCCCGTCACCGAGCAGCACCGACTGCCCGGCGTTCGGGAGGACTCAAGACAAGATCCATCACGATGCCGAGATCCCACGGAGGAGGTCGGACGCGGGGAGCGGCGAGGGAGCGGGAGCAGCGGATGGAATGCGCCCTGGAGGGGTCTGGTCCCCACCGCAGCCCCCCGGCCGTGCCCTCGGCCTCGTCCCAGTTTTCCCATCACGGGTGGGTTCGGGAGGACACCCAGCCAAGGGAGAGGTCTCTGCAACGGGAACGTCGCCAGCGCCCTCGGCGGGTTTTCTTCCATTTCTTTCTTTAAATGAATATTCCAAAGGAAGCTTTGAGCGAGAAGTGGGCGAGTGAGGTGACGGCCCCCACCAGCGCCGGCGAGACCCCAAATCAGCGGTGTTTGGGGTAAGCCAGGGCTGGGGCTGGGACGCCCCGAGGACCCACACGCGTGTTCAGCGTGGCACGTCATGCGGCCGCTCCGCGGCACCCGTGTCACCCTCGTGCCTGCAGCAGCACGGGGGCTGCGGCGGGGGGCGGCGGGGCAGCGTGACGGGGCTGCTGCAGCCCGCGGGGGGGACCGGGGGGCTCCGCTCGCTCCGGCTGCCATCCCATAGGAGATAAGTACGATAAAATAAGATAAATGTTTAAAAATGAAATAAATAAAATGAAATTGGGAAAATGGAATAGTGAAACAAAAGATGGAAAGATAAAATAAAATAATAAGGCATTGGCAATTGGAGTAGATGATCATTGTAGGTCTCTTCAAACTCTACTATTCTATTCTAATTCTATTCTATTCTATTCTATTCTATTCTATTCCATTCCATTCCAACATAAAGTAAAATAAAGCAAAATAAGACACTAAAATAAATAAAAAATTGGACAACAACAAAAAAAAGAAATAATAAATTAAATTGATAAGTGAAATATTATTAAAAAATAAATAATAGTTACAGAAAAAAATAAAAATCGAAAAAAAATTTAAAAATGAAATTACAGAATAAATTAAATTGAAAAAAGGAATGATAAAATGAAATAAAAATAGAATGAAATTAAAATAATAAAGGTATATAAAATTAAAATAGATAAAATACAGAAAATAAGATTAAAATAACATAAATAAGATATAAATAAAGTAAAATAAATAAGATAAAACAAAATAAAAATAAAATAAGATAAAATAGGAAGAAAATAAGGTAAGATAAAAATAAAATAAAATAAAATAA
>VUYV01000038.1:4719812-4752534 GCA_008711295.1 Anarhynchus alexandrinus
CAGCGCTCTTGGGGTTTGGTGCCTTCTCTTTTATTTTTGTCTTTTTTTTATTTTTTTATTTTATTTTATTTTTTTTAACCCAAGCCTGTAGAGCAATTGAGAAATAGGTGAAGCGTGCTTAAAAGAGGGCGAGGCTGTTGGTTTTCTCTACCTGACTTTATTTGCCAAGTGACAGGAATTTTGACAGGCTTTGTGTCTTTTTTAGCAAATCAAGTGTCATGCCAGGTTTGCCTGTGGATGAGATCATTTGCAAAATATGTTTCCCAGCTTGCTTCAGGCATAATTCATTGTGTCAACTGCAATTGCTCATTTGCTAGGAACTGTGATTCATTAGCGGTTTATTTTTATTTTTTTTTTTTAAGTTCAACTTGTTTTTAAGCAAATGTTTGGAGGCAGAACAGAAATTTTTTAAAAAAATATTAAATCTTACAATCTTTGTATCCATAAATGCCGCTGTTAAGGGAAAACTTGGTAAAATGCCGCGATCCCGGGGAGGGAGAGGCAATCCCCGGGCGAGCTCCGCTGCGCAGGATTGCGCTCGTTTTTGTCATGTGGTTACTCCTAAATGGGGACGGAGGTAATAAAAATCGGACTGCTGGGACGGAGCCTGCCACGTAGAGCCCTGGGTGATGGAAGGAGCGTGCGGAGCCTCCTCCTCCTCCTCCCTTTCCCTGGCGGGGGGCTTTCAGCCCACCGAAGGTACCGCACTCTTCCTCGTCCCCGGATTGGGCTGGGGCGGAGGCTGCCCTGCGGATGGACTGACGGATGGGGGGACAGGGGGGCTGCAGGACCCCAGCTCTTCCTCTGAGCTCCTGGCCGGAGGAGGCGTTGGGGCCGGTGGTGACGAGAGCAGTTATTTGTTTGGTGCGGCGAGCGAGACCCCCCGAAAGCTCGTGGCGGACGGGGATAAAATGAAGATAAATAGCGCTTGGCACGCGGTTTGTGCTGTATGTGTTCCCGGGGCGGTTCACAGACGTCACAGTTTGGCTTCAGACTTTTTAGAGGTCCTCACATCAGACTTTTTTTTTCTTTTTTGAAAAAAAAAAAAAATAAAATTTGCACATCAAGTACATTTTTGTGTTCCGTTTCCTATGAAGACAAATATTTCAGTGCATTTTTTTCCCTTAGGTGGGTGGATGGGGGGGCAGAAATCACTGCTACTGCTTCGGCAGCCACAAACTACCCTCCCCTGACAAACTGGGGTGTGTGGGCTGAGTAGATTGATATACTTTTCACAAAAAGATTGATTTTCTTTTTTTTTCTTTAAACTTCTAAGTGATTATGAACCGTACGTTTAAATATAAGTAACTCGACAGATTGTTTTTTTTTTTCCCCGTGCAGCAATTCTCTATAAAGTACTCTTAAAATGTTTTGGTTTTTTTTTTCAGAGTATTTGTGTATTCTCTCTCTCTTCTTCTCCCACTTTAAGATTTTTAAAAGCCAAAAAANAAAAAAAAAAAAATTGGGAAAGGGGGAGAGAGAGCGTAGGAACGTGGGGAGGGTGCTGAGTTGTGGCTGGCCGGCACCGTGCCCGAGCGCTGCCGGTCCGCCGCGGAGGCCAGTGCCAGGAGCGAAGGGCAGCGGAGCGTGAGGGGAGGGAGGTGACTCCATCAGAGTGACCATATATAGTCACTGGGATGAGATTAAATACTTCACCTCCCGGTGTCATCCCCGCGGCAATAAAGCCAATATCAGGATCTATTAATCACTTGCAAAAAAAACAGGAGAAGAAAAATCCCCTTTTTCTTTGCGGCGCCTCGTTTGTAGCAGTCGGGGCTCTCCTGGATCTATCGATTTGGGGAGAGGAGCCAGATGTTTTTCGTCGCTGGGTGTCTGGAGACCGAATTTCGGCAGCGCGGTGAAGAAGAGCGTGCGCGAAGAATCGCGAGTTGAATACGACCGAGCTCGTGCTTAGTCAGGCTCGCGGGCTCGGTGGCAGAGCGGTTGTGTGGAAGGGGTCCGGCGTGCGGGTGCCAGCGCTGGCGCGGCTCCACGCGCGCGTTCCTATCGTGATATCCACTGGGGAAGCATATGGCAGCCGCGGTTATATATATATATTGTGTGGGGGTACATGTTTTACATGCCAGTTCTCTCTGTCATAGGACAAACATTTACGCTCCGATTATATGAGGCATTAGGAAAACAAGGGTTAGGCTTGGAAATGACATAATTCCTTGCAGAGGGGTTGTAGAAGACGCTGTTCAGTGATGACACGGCAAAGGAGTGATAACGTTCCGGTGCTGAGTGCTTTCCAGGGCGCTAAGCTCTGAAGGGATTATGCTGCATAGAGGTGTAACATGCAGGTGTATAAATAAAGCGTTGGCATTTCAAGGCGTGCCATGCGGAAGGCAGTGGGCAGGTGCCCAAAAGACACGGGGAGTGAGGTTTTGGACATCTGAGGGTAGTTAAAATGACTTGATCATCAGAGGGCTGGAGCAGCTCTTCTCTGAGGACAGGCTGAGAGAGTTGGGGGTGTTCAGCCTGGAGAAGAGAAGGCTCTGGGGAGACCTTATTGCACCTTCCAGTCCCTAAAGGGGCTCCGGGAGAGCTGGGGAGGGACTTTTTCCAAGGGCATGGAGTGATAGGACGAGAGGGAATGGCTTCAAACTGGAAGAAGGGACATTTAGATGAGATATTGTGAAGAAATTCTCTCCTGTGAGGGCGGTGAGCCCCTGGCACAGGTTGCCCCGAGAAGCTGTGGCTGCCCCATCCCTGGAGGTGTTCAAGGCCAGGTTGGACGGGGCTTGGAGCAACCTGGGCTGGTGGGAGGTGTCCCTGCCCAGGGCAGGGGGGTGGGACTGGATGATCTTCAAGGTCTCTTCCAACCTAAACCATTCTGTGGTTCTATGATTTCCAAGGGGAGAGGCCGATGGGCCTGGCCGGCCTTGGGTGGGAGACCTCCAGCGGGATGGGACGTGCCTGGCTGCCCTGGTGCACTGTGGGCCCCTCCTGGGGAAAGGCTCTTCCCTTGGGTGCAAAGCTCGTGGTTGAGATCCTGCTGGAATGAAATCCCCACAAACAGGGGTAAGCCCTCTTCGTAGGTGCCCCTTCACTGGAAACCTGCCTGACTGCTTCACCAGCTGTGGTGACCTTCACAGGACTAAATCTGAGTAGGATAATGTGCTTTTTGGTCGTGTTCTGTTATAGTTATGGTTGGAATCTCGCTCTTATTGGAAACCTAAGGGTTTATGATTTGCCGATGACGCTGTGGAGGGTTTATATCGCTCGGCCTCGATCTTCTCCCTTCTGACAAATTCTGATGGACGGCAAAGTAAAACGTTGTGCTTTTTGGGTCTCTCCTTTAACTGCAGCCCATCCTCGTGATACAGTGAAAGCATCTGTATCGCTCGGTCACTTGTTCCTACAGAGGCATTTCTTTGAAACCTCATCCGTCTGCCCTGCAATTATCTTCTCCTTTTGTGCCTCCCCCCGTTTACACACAGTAACATCATCAATGCGTGCCCGTGTTTAATGGAACGTTGCTGCTTAGGTTTAATTGTCTTCTAATTAAGTAAAATACAATTTTGCACGGTGGTTGTAACTGCATCTTTCCCGTCTGCGAACGCTGCTGCGGCGCCGGTACCTGAGCCCGCCGAGCGGGGACAGCACCGTTGGTGCCCATCGTAGAGGGTGATGGACAACAGCAGCGGCAGAAGCCTCCTCTGAATCTGCTGCTCCGGTTATATCACCGCGATTAAACGAGATGAATTGCCAGGTTTAAAGCACCCTTTTTTCGGCTAAACTTACGTACGCATTCGGTGATGCTGCCTGGGTCGGTGCTTCAGCGCAGCCCCGTTAAAGGCCGCGTGGCCGGGGTTGTGCCGAGTGGCCGGGGAAGGCAAAGACCGGGCACGCAACTGGAGCGCTGAATTTTTGACTCTCATCTGAGTACAATTCCCGCTCTTAATGCATCATTAACGCGGTTTTCTGCATTTCATTCGGTTCCCATTACAGCACTCAGTTCCGTCTGTTAATTTTGGTATGTTGATATTTTTGTTGTCAGCAGTTTTTTTTCTTTTTTGAAGCGTATAAAACCGTTAGTGTGAAAGAAGATTAAAAAGATACATTACAATTAAAATGTTAATGAAATTGGCATCATACAACTTTTGAAACCATTTAGGCATTAATCTTTCTTGGTCTTATGTCCATTAACTCAGGCGATTCTTATTCCACACTGACCCCTGCTGAGAGAGCCGTGCTATAATTGGATTTTAAAAACTGGGGGGGGGGGAGAAAAGGAGGGAAAGAGAAAATGCCTTTTAAAAAAAAGTAGATATCGGGACGCTTGCGTTAGCTTTCTGCGCGGGCGTCCGTGGCAGCGAAGCCGACAGGAGACAGCCCCGACAGCTCCATCGCTCCCCTGCCCGCGTCCCGCCGGGACGGGTCTCGCCCGGGAAGTTGCTCCGCGGCCCCGGGGAGCACCGGTGCGGGCGGTTGGGACAGAGCCCCGGGAAGCGCCGGGCTGGGCTCCTCCCGGGCGGTTTGGCGTCGCCGTGACCTTGGCAGGACGCGAGCACCGCCGCTCCCCTTCGCTTTGCCCGGGTGAAACGTGAGCCGGGCCGGAGCGGGGTGGTGGGAAGCCTTTTTAAGGCCCTTTGGGGAAAGGAATGGGAGAAGGGCGAGTAATCGTTTGCCGTTAGGGCTTCGGCTTTCCCCCCTGCCTCCAAAATGGTATTTCTTACAGATTAACTGTTTTGTTGGGGTGGGTTTTTTTTAATATTTTGGTTTTTTGCAGCTTACACAATATTTGGATGGGGGCCAGCCCCCCCCTCCCCCAGCCTGCGGGGTAGGCGAAAGAGGAGGATTGACTAATTCTCAGGCTGTGTAGTGAGTCGGACAACGGGACTTCTCGACGTGTCAGACAGCTCCCGGGGTGGCCGCCACTGCTCCATCGGGGCCGTGGGCTGTGCTCGGCCCCTCCGGCCTGGCCAAGCCTCCAGCCCATCCAGAGCACTCCGTGTCGCGCTCGGCCCGAGGTTTGGGCTTGCTTAGCTTCTGGACACCTTCTCCAGAGCTTTGCCCTGTGCTCTCCATGGGCTTCATGTCTCCCACACCTCCCGTGGGATGCTGGAGGAGTTGGGAAGGGCAGGTCCTGTCGTGAAGAGTACAACTGTCCTCCCCAGCACCGGGATGGGGCACTGACTTGGGAGGAGGGTGGGTGTGCTGCTAACGAGGCAGGGATGCAGCTCAGGAGGGGATGAGCTGGAAGTGGAAGGATGAGCACATCCCGATGAGGGAGGAGCAGAGTACCAGCCCGGCTTGCCTTTATGCTGCAAGCATGAATTAAAAAAAAAAAAAAAAGAGAAAAAAAAGCAAGCTAAATAGAAATTTGGGAGTTGCAGAGCTGTCATCTTCCAGCTGCTCCGCTCTCCTGCAAGCTCGTGTGCCATCGCACGATGCTTCATGGCGCGGGCATGCAAGGGAGGGAGTGGATGGTGGTGGTGTGCCGGGCAGGAGGTCCCACTTGAGCTGAAACATCGATGGGTTGGGAGAACACGAGGGCAGTTCCCTGGGGCTGAGCTCCTGCCTCGGGAAGCACGGAGCGTGCTGCTGGCACCTCAGCGCAGGGATGCGCGTGTTGGGCGGCCGGAGTGATGGAGGCGCTTTCTCGGAGCTCTGCACTAGCTATTCACACGCAGCAGAGGTTGGCTTCTAATAGCTTCGTTCCCTTTTTACGTGGGTAAAAACATAATTTAGGGGGTTGTTGTTTTGTGTCAAGCGTTTGGGCATCGTGTGAATTTATAACCTCTGAGAATTTGGGACCAGGATCCAAAATATTTGTCAGGAATGGAGGAGACCTCGCCGGAGTGTGACCCATCCGTGTCCCAGCTCTGCCGGTGGGATGAACTGGGGGGGTACTGCTGCCACAGGCGTTCCCCAGGCTGCCGTTTTGTGCCCATGAGGGAAACCCACAGCGTTTATGCCGATCAAGTTAAACTGCCTTAGGGGGTGGGAAGGGGAACCACCCCACCAGGGCGACAAAGAGACCAGCAGAGTATCCTGGGGTGTTCCACCTCCGTCTCTGCCTCCACATCCTACGGTCCCGTGGGGATCCAGCACGAGGATGGAATTCCCGAGGGCTGGGAGGCTCCTGAGGGGTACCTGCAAGTCTGGTCCAGAAGCCCTCAGAGATCCAGCCGGGCGCTGACCACCAGAGAGACGACCACCCAGGATGGAGGTGGGAGCTGCAGCATCCGTGTCGCACGTCGCCTTTCCTGCACGGGCACGGAGGCTTCCCGGGCTCTCCCACCTCTCCGCAGGGCGCGGGCAGGGAACAAAGAAATTACTGTTTGAAATTCCTGGCTTATTTTATCCATGTGCGCTGGCAGCTGTGGGCCAAGGAGGAGGGGAGCAAAACAAAGCGACACCAAACGTTCCCGGTGTGGGTTTCTGGTGGGATTTCTAGCAAGGTGAATTTCTGCGCCGCGGACCGAGCCAGAAGCACACCGGGATCAATATCTGAGCAGTCCAATAAAATCAGTGGGAATTTCATTTCAAGTCGTTTCAAGCAATCTAATAACTGGTCCTTCAGACGACTGTTGGGTGTTTTGGTGTTTTTTTTTGTTGGGTTTTTTTTTTGTTTTTCATTGGCATTTTTCATTGTGCAACGGTAAAAATGTAGACTGAGCCCAATGTAGACATAGTGCTTGGGTTTTGCAACGTGAGCGCGGAGCCCAGGGCTGGCGTACCCCGGAGCGGGGCAGCGAGGGCTGAGACCCCGCGCTGCCGGCCGGGGTGGTTTGGCTCCGGGTGCTTTCCAGACCCACTAACCGTGCCAACACTTCTGCTTCCAGATCGCAACGCTGATTTCAGCACAAAGCAGCTTTTATATTCTTGCACGGCATCGTTAAGGTTTCCAGTCCGGTATCCTTGAAGATTCGTGAACCGGTTTGGGGAAGAGCCCGTAATGCGCTGTCCCCTTCTGCTCCCAGCGGGCACCAGGCGGGAGAGGAGCGCGGGAGCCGGGCACATCTCGAGCCGTTTGCTGCCTTCCCAGAGCCCGTCACGGCTGTCGGTCAGGTCGGTTGGTGTCCCGCTGTCGGCAATACCTGCGTTAGTGCCCGTCCCTCCCCGTGGGCGTACCGGGGCTGTCCCACTCGAGACCCTTCCCAGGCTCGGAGAAGCGCCTGTGCGTTTCCCGGGGAGTCGGCGGGCGCTGCTGCGGAGAGCAGCTGGAGGTACCCGAGCTGCTCGGGATCTTCATGAATATTTTTACACTCAAATTTAGGAAGTTTCCCCGTTTATCTTCCCCTTAAGATCCCAAACTGGCTGTTGTCTTGTTTGTGAGTGGCCTTAGGGGAGGTGTATCCTGCAGTACTTGCTGACTGATGTGGATTTGGCACAAGAAACGCCACAGAAGGGAGGATTTAACTTTTTGCTCTTTGGAAGGGAGCTGAGGCGGGGGCGGTGGGCCAGCGGGGCAGTGCTTGGAGGGGGTGGAGGAACCGAGTGGTGAAATCGCTGCGTGTCCTCGGAGGCGCCATCGCCTGCGCGGCAGCGCTCGGAGCGGAGCAGCCCTGGCCACGCTCGCACAGCTTCTTTTCTGCAGGTACACCAGAGCTGTTTGGTTTTTACTGAGGCTCACAGATCTTACCAACACCATAATTATTTATTTTTTTTTACCAAAATCCAATGGATACTTTTAGAAAGTCTAAGTCTAAGTTTGCCAGAGTGCTGCGGGGCCGGCCGGCCACTGCCGAGGGGTTTGATGGTGGGGAGGTGCTGCCCCATGGGAGGTGGGAGAAGGTGTCCTGCAGGCCCCCGGGGTACCACTGCACGGCACCGTGATGAGCGCTGGGCAGACCTCGCTCGTGGGCTGCGTCCTGCAGCCGCAGCGTGGCTGGTTCAGGCCCCGCGCCCCGCCGCGGCCCGGCAGAGCATCGAGCGGTGCTGTTTCTGCTTGGCCACCGCCAAAATACGGGGGAGCGCTACAGTGGTAGCGGTGATGTCCACAGCGTGTCACGTTGCTTTTAAAGTGATTTTTAAAGAACATAAACATTCCAGTAGCCTTTACCACTGTTTCGGAAAGTTTTATATAGTGAAAGTCCTGATTTTGTACCGCCTTGACAAACAAACGCAGCCCTCGCACCTCCAAACTGGTATTTCCCCCCCCCCCCAAGATTTCTTGAAGGGCTTTATATCTGGTTCAGTTATATGTTTATAAAGCAACACAAATTAACGCAGAGTGCCAGCCCAACGGGAGCCCTGCTCTCGCCGCCTCCCTCGATGGGTACGTGCCGTTGGAACGGTCCGGCTGTGCGGCGGACGGTCGGGAAGCGGCCTGTGCGCTCCCCACCCTGCAGCCGGCCCCGAACCTCCTCCTCTCTGTCTCAAACACGTCATGTAAAATGCAACGTGCAGCATTAGCCATAGAAATATTTGGCTTGGGCAGTTCACCAGGCGGTTCCCGCACCGCTGTGGTCTCCCCAGCGCACGTGCCGACGGCTGCGGTGTTCGCTGGGGCTTGGGAGAAGCTTTCCCTCTTGGTGACTTGGTGTCTTCATGAATATTTTCACACTCAAATTTAGGAAGTTTCCTCATTTATCTTCCCCTTAAGATCCCAAAGTGGCTGTTGTCTTGTTTGTGAGTGGCCTTAGGGGAGGTGTATCCTGTGGTGGTGGCTGTTGGGCGTGCAGGAGGTGGGTAGGGGGCATATGAATTGCACGTGGTGGTACCACCCACCGGTACGGATGGACGTCTCAGTTTGGGGAAGGAAAGGAGAGATTTGCTTGCAATTCTTGAAAAACTCAAGTTCCCAATGCTGCTTGCGTCGCTGGGTGTCCCTGAGCGGTCAGGGGGTTAGGGGCTTCACCCCGGGACCCGCCGTGCTGCAGCATCATGAACAAGGGTCAGTTTTGAGCTGCTACTTGGAGGGCAAAATCCACTGTCGCCGCTGCTGTTGGCAGAGACTCTTGTGCAGGTTTGCTGGAGGCGCAGCTGGACGCGGCCGGAGGTGTCGGTGGCTCCGTGCGCCGGGTGGATGCCTCTTCATGGGCTTTCTGTGCGACTGCATCCCCCGCGAGCCGGTGGCCGGGCGTCCTCGCCACCGTCACAGCTCGCGTCTCCGCAAACCAACTCGGCTGATTTTAAATCTGCTCATTAAAGAGTTGTAACGAGCTCTGTGCCCAGCACCAGGTCTGCGGCTCCAGCGGCACTGACCCCGTGCTGCCGTTCGGTGTGTGCCGTGGCCGCGGGCACGGGCTGTGCCGGAGCACGGGAGCCTGGGGCAGCCGCTCATTTTTCCCTTCTTCCAGTGTTGTGTCCATCGCCGGTTTTCATTTCCATCACCATTACACGAGTTTTGGAGCTGCAGAGGAGCCCCATCTCCAGCACAGAGACGAGGACACTGCTGGTGGGTTCAGCATCGGTGTTTCTGTGAGGGAGAGGAGTTTGCAACCCCCTTCGAGGAAGCCTGTGATGGGGTGTAGCAAGGAACTGCTTGAAACTTGTAAAAAAAGGTATACAAAGGAGAGGGTGGGATGGAGCGGAGGACTGTTGGAGGGTTGGCCTGGGCTGCTTCCAGCTGGGGTGTGCTGGACCTGGCAATACCCCGCAGAAGTGTCTGTCCCCCCATGTGCTGAGTGGCCGCGGGGCATGGGGGGGGTTGTGTCCGCAGCGCCACAGCGTCGGTAGGTCCAACCTGCTGTGGGAAGACTCTGTGTGCTGAAGGCCCGGCGAAATCATCTGAGCGTGTACACGGGCTGATGACACCGCGACAGCCAATGCACTGAGAACTGCAAAAATCTCCCGTAAAACTGTCTATTCAGGCTGAGGTCTGAGAACTCACCCTGGTGGTTCTTCTCCTGCCTGTCGCTGAACGCGGTTGGGCAAATTCTGCAAGTTACCAGAACTTGTAGGGGAGAGGAAGGACCACGGGTCGCCGTTACGCCGTCTGTACCGAGCGCGGCAGTTGAGCAGAGAGGGCTGCCTCGCCGAGCTCGCGCCGGGCCGCGAGAGGCTGTTGTCTCCGTGCCTCGGCTGCGCAGATCTGGTATTCGAATTTGAGACTTAGTTTTGTAGGTGGGGAAAAAACCCACTCACCCTCAGCGCTGAATGATGCCCTGTTGTATATGTTAGCGGCGTGGGCAGCGCTGGCTGCGCTGTATGTGCTTTCCTCTGCCGTCCTGAGGATGCTCTGGGCAGAGCCTGGGGACACGTGCTCTCTGGGGCACGTACCGGCGTTGGCACTGCGTGGCGATGCTCGCCGGAGCACAGCCTACGCCGCGGAGCTCTTCCAAATCTGAGCCCGTTACATCGCTTGTATGATGAGAAATAGATTGGCGTGCAAGTGTTGTCTGTCTTTGCTCCGTCGAAGTGTACGACTCGTGTATTTTATTGCCTCGTGCAGGGGCTGTCCCGAGAACCTCTCTGAATTCCTCTCGCAGTTTTATTTCAGTTCGGGGAAGGTTAGCCCAGGTTTGAACCGCTTGGTCGTGGTTGTTAAGTCTTAGTGACATATATTAGGCATTTAATATCCGAGTGCATTAGCTTCCCACCCACATCCCCCCTTTGAGATGGGTTGAGGGAAATAGTGGGTGCCCACATCTGAGAGGATGCTGCTCGGCGTGCCCGGATAAATGCCTTCCGCCTGGTCCTCTCCTTTTTATGTTTAGTTCCTGACCTAATTAGCCATGAACGACGGCGTTAGCGGAGATCTTGTGACCGCATCACACAACACCTAATCCCTCGGAGAGATTTCGGGAAGATGGCTGGCTGCCGGAGGGGACACCTTCTCGCGTGGCGGGGACGTGGCGGTGGTGGCACCGCCGTAATTCCCGGTGCGCTGTAAACGGCTCTGCGGCCAACCGGGCAGAAGAAGAAACCCAGATAAACCGGTGTCCCCAGCACTTGGGGGCAATTAGGGTACGCCGCGGCGCCGCCACCTCCGCTCGGCGTTACCGCGCGGCTCGGCGGCGTGGCAGGGCTCGGCGCGAGAAGCCGCCTTAATTGCTGCGGTCCGTCTCGTCGTAGTACATCTTAATTTCTCGGCCCTTGCTTAACTCGCGCGGCGCGGAGCATCAGAGGCTCTTGTGGCAGGTAATGTGCCGGAGCATCAGCACAGGAAAAAGCTCTGCCTTCTGTGAAGCCAGACTGTTGCAGCGTAATTTGTTTTGTAAGATTTTGAAAGGCGGTGTTGCAATCTGTAACAGTAGAATAGTGGGAAGATGGTCAGGTGGTTCTGGGGACTTCAACAGACAGATTTCATGTCTGTGTGTTTTTGCAACACCTTTCTATAAAGGGAAACATAATTTAAAATATGATTACTTAGTGTTGTAACAGTCTTCTCAAACGTTTTTGCATTATGCAGAGATCATTATCAGAGGCTGATATTAACTTGCAAAGAATATTATGCAAATCATTCTCCTGTTCTTCTAAAAAGAAATTTCCTTCATAATGCAAAGCGTGACAAAAAAAAAATTGTGCAGAGGCTTTTGGCAAAATTACATTCAGAAGATGTAACAGTTTTTCTGCTTACTAGCACAATCCATTTGTGCCTTTCTACTGGATTTTCTCAACTCAAGCTGATAAAGGATGAATTTTAAAACGAGGGCCGGGGCTGGGGGGGTGTTGTGCCTCCTGGGTTGGGGAACAGACAGGGAGGCTTTTCGCGTTCAGATCACTGCTTCAAACCCGTACTGATAGTCCTTACTCTGTTAGTTTTCAGCTATTCATCTCTCTCTGAAATTATTCGGTGGTGCGTCTCGCCTTTCCAGCGGGCAGAGGGGCACAGCGTCGCCTTCCCCCTGAGCGGCGGCGCGTGGGTCCCCGGGTGAGCTACCCTGCGCAGCGTCAGCCCCCCCCGGCCCCTATGAGGCATTTATCGCGCTGTTAAGGCTCTGCATCGCCGGTACCCGTGAGACCACCCTGAACGAGGGGCGCTGCCTGGGCGGGGGACGGCAGGTCCTGCCCCGCGGCGGTCCAGCCTTGACATCTGCTCTGGGTTCCTCGGAGCATCACCCCGCTCCCGGAGGAGATCCTGGCCCTGGCTGAAGTCCCTTCATCCCTCCTCCCTATAGATATTTTTTTTATTTTCTTAGAAACTGGTTGTATCAGTTCAGAGCTGCCCCTTCCTAATGCAGAAACCAGACCGTACTAAAACCGAGGGGATTGTTTTATAGGCATCGGCTGTTCTGCTCTTATTATAGATTGATTGACAAAACCAGACCCTAATAAATATTGTAACTGGTTTAAATGACTGAAATATTTAGAGGCTGCAGATCGCAGTCCGAGCTGGAAAGGCTCCTTCACTGTAGATCTCCATTTTTCAGGCACTTAAGATCATTTTGAAAAACTGTAGCCTTTGTCCGGAATGTCTTTTAGGCGTTTCTCAATACAAATGTGATTGAGAAAAGTCAGTAATATTCAGAGATACATATTGAATTATAGCGTCACAAAATGGCAGAGGGAGTTTTCACCGGCATGGGAAATTTTCAGACTTTTTGTTGTGTCAGGTTAGATAACTCAATATTTTCAAATCAAACCAAATTAGATCAATAAGCTGGAAGTCGTCGTTAGCATTCGTCAAGCAACTTAGGCTGGATGTTCAGGCATTGACCGGCCCCACCTCTAGCTGCAGGGTTTCCCTCTTATGAACGGGTGAATACTAATCCTTGTTTATTCTCCGCTGCAGAGAAACGCATTCATCAGGAGGTTTTGATCCTTAGAAGAAGCCGTCGGTGGGAGCTGTGCCGGCGCGCGCTGGGCGGGGGGATGCGGCGGCGCAGTGCGCACGGCGGCGCTCAGCCGGGTACCACCGTTTATGCCTTGTGCCAACGTGAAGCACTGTATTTCGGTGGCACAGAGGAGAACTTTTAATCATAGAATCATAGAATGGTTTAGGTTGGAAAGGACCTTGAAGATCATCGAGTTCCAACCCCCCTGCCATAGGCAGGGACACCTCCCACCAGACCAGGCTGCCCAAGGCCACGTCCAGCCTGGCCTTGAACACCTCCAGGGATGGGGCCTCAACAACCTCTCTGGGCAACCTGTGCCAGTGCCTCACCACCCTCACAGTGAAAAACTTCTTCCTAATGTTCAATCTACACCTGCCCTCTTCCAGTTTGAAGCCATTCCCCCTCATCCTATCACTCCATGCCCCAGTAAAAAGTCCTTCCCCAGCTCTCCTGTAGCCCCTTTAGGGACTGGAAGGTCGCAATAAATACCCCGAAAGTGGCCGCAGGGTGTGGTTGTGGTGTGATAATTCCGGCGGTGAGCGATTACAAGCGTTGGCTCTGCCCTGGGCAGCTCCTGGCATCCTGCTCGCCCCCGTAACGAGCTGCTGGGCGAGCGTGGAGATCCACGCTGGAGCCACCAAAGGAATCACTGGGAAAGGACGGGGTTTTATTTGTTTAAAGGTTGCGTGGAAGGATGAATCCAAGCAGTGAGGTGTTTTACTCTAAGCATGGGGGCAGAAAGGAATCTTCTTACCTCCTGGGTGTCTTTATTCCCTGGAGGTTTCATAGTGCCGACTTACTAACAGAGCACCACACGTTCCTGCAAGTCTCTTCGTGGTGTCCTCTGGAAAACAGTGATGCTGTCAAAGGAAAATCAAATATTTATCTCTAAACTAACTTTTTTTCTTCTTCTCCCGAGGATTCCTCCTTTTGACTGTATTTGCTTATCCCAGAATAGGGGCTGGGGAGTGATCAGCACTGAGAACCTCTGTCCCCGCAGGTTCTGGGCGGTGTGGGGCTGGTGGGCTTCCAGCAGCCACTCCTCAGGTTGTCCTGGGTGGGCTCCATCCTCGGAGGTGGGCTGGGTTTGACCGGGACAGCGGGGTTATGTCTCACGCTGGACAGCTGATTGCTCTTTTCCCATGTTCCCCCCATATTTCCAGTCGGAAATATATCTGGGAATATTCCCTATCAATGAGGTAGAGTGAATTTTGTTCCCCTGAACTGCTGCAGCAGTTGGGAAATTTAAAAAGCCAAGCCAGCCCTGCCTATAAATAGCTGGTTTTTTTCTTTTTCTTCTGAAAACAGCTGTAAATGCGAAGGTGGGGAGAGGTGCGTGGCAGTGGGCTGCGGCGTGCCCCCGGCGAGGAGCTGCGCCGTGTCGGGAGCAGCACCGGAGGGTCCGTCCGCCCGTTCAGGGCACACTGTCCCCTTCGCGTGAGTCCCGTATTCCCCTGTTGGGAACCCGTCCCGGCACGGGGCAAAACACCCAAAAAAACTTGCCCAGGTTGAAGGAAGACCTCAGAGACTTTTAAAACACGGTGAAATTTTGCAGACTCCGCATTACTGTTCCTGTAGGTACGGCCAACCTCTGCGGAGGGCTGCAGCCTGGAGAAACAGAATTTTGGGGGGTTTATAGTATTGCGTAGAAGAGCGTTTGCAGCGCTGATCATCAAGCTCCTTTGTTTTCTCCTCTTTCCCGATTAACCTCATATTAGGCTGTGCATATCAACAGTGGCTTTTATCCTCTACCGCTTTCCACCAGGTTTGATACTGCTCCCTGCCACCGCGCTCCTACCGTCACGCGTTCAGGAAACCAAAGCAGAGGGCAGCGCGATCTTCTGCCGCCTCTGCGTCTGCTGGAGGGAAGCTCTTCCCAACAGACAGAGCGAAAATTGCAACTGGTTATGTAAATTATGGGCAAGGGGAAAAAAAAAAAAAAAAGAAAAATTCAAAGCTGGTTTAATTTGCGAGTGTGTGTCTTGGAAATCAGTTACGCTGATGCGTAGCACGGGTTACTCTGACGTGAATTCTGCGGGCGCAATGCTAACGCACGCGTGTGGGAGAGATACTACAACCTTGAAGAACCTTGTAGGACGTAAAAGTTTTAATTAAAATTCTGGCTTGGTTGAGGGTATTTTGGTTTAGTCTGAATGTCTTCATTTCTTTTGAAGAAGAATTAAATGAAACCCTCGGTATTTTTTTTTTTTTATTTCTGCATATTTATTCTTGAAGTTGAAGCATTAGAAAATAATTGAGTAAAACAAAATCCACAAGGCTTCAAATTACCTCTAGCTTAATGTTTTATTTAAAAGGTTTGCTAACTGACATTCTTTATAATGAATTAGGTCACGCGGCTCTAAAGAGTGTTGTGGGTTTTCTTTTTTACATTTAAATTTGAGGCTGCTTCCCTCAAAACTCGGGCTCCGCTGCCGTGAACCGCCGTACGGCTGTGGCTCCCCGGCTCGGGGAATCTCGCTCTAATTATTCTCAATCACTCTGGTGCAAATGAATATATCCATGTTTGGAGGATCGAAGCGGTGTTGTCATGGCAATCTCCGTAAGGTCATGAGAAACTCAGGGATATTGTTCGCCGCCTCTCCCGGGGGACCTCTCCTACCTTTGCAAAACTATGGATTTGGGGGGTTTGGGTAATAACTTTTAAAGCGCAATTTTGTACCGATTTGGCTAAAAGGATTCTCTGTTTCCTGCTGGGTGGCTGGAGGCGCCGCGGTCCGGGTGAGGCTGATGGCAGGCGGTGGCTCGTGTCCCACGTGCTGACCGGTCATCTTCATCGGAGCGCTGGAGCTCACCGGACCCTGAGCCAGTGCGTGGACCGGGTTTGCTCCAGGAGGAGGGGTCCGTGTAAAGCCCCGGGCAGCGGAGGGGACCCGTTGGGTGGGCGCTGGTTAATGGTGCTCAGCGTACTGGGACAGGTTCTGGCTTGGGTTTTGTTGGGAAAGGGTTTGCTCATATGCAGTTTAGGAAAAAAAACCAACAAAACAGGTCAAGGGGGGTGATTCTGCCCCTCTGTTCCGCTCTGGGCAGACCCCCCTGCAGTGCCGCCTCCAGCTCGGGGGGTCCCAACAGCAGAAGGACACGGAGCTGTTGGAGCGGGGCCAGAGGAGGCCCCGGAGATGCTGCGAGGGCTGGAGCCCCTCTGCTGGGAGGACAGGCTGGGAGAGGTGGGGGGGTTCAGCCTGGAGAAGAGAAGGCTCCGGGGAGACCTCAGAGCCCCTTTCAGTCCCTAAAGGGGCTCCAGGAGAGCTGGGGAGGGACTTTTTCCAAGGGCATGGAGTGATAGGACGAGGGGGAATGGCTTCAAACTGGAAGAGGGGAGATTTAGATGAGATATTAGGAAGAAATTTTTCACTCTGAGGGTGGTGAGCCCCTGGCGCAGGTTGCCCCGAGAAGCTGTGGCTGCCCCATCCCTGGAGGTGTTCAAGGCCAGGTTGGACGGGGCTTGGAGCAACCTGGGCTGGTGGGAGGTGTCCCTGCCCAGGGCAGGGGGGTGGAACGAGATGGTCTTTAAGGTCCCTTCCAACCCAAACCATTCTGTGGAGAAAAAAATACAAACCAAAACCAACTAAACCCCCCAACCAACTCCGCTTTCTTAATTGCAGGAGGTGATGTTGGCTGGAGCTGGAGCTGGAGCAATAGGAAGCAAGTACCCTGTCCTCCGGCATGGCTGGGGGTGTCACCCCCAGTCCGTCCCTTCCCTCCCGCCCCGCAGCAGCGCTGGTGGTGCTGAGTGCTGCAGTCACTGCAAAGGAATGTGGGCAGCGAAGGCCATGCCTTGCTGGGCTGCAGCGTCCCGCTCCGCCGCTTCCCCTCCATCGGGCGGGAGGGGATTCATCTGAAAACTATGTGAACAGTAAACACTGGCAGAAGTGGCAAAGGCAGCGAGGGGGTGTTTGCTCGGCCCTGCTTGGGCAGAGCTCTCCTCTCCTAAAAGAGATCGTGGCAAAGTCACGGGGCGGTTTCGTTCGGGTTTTGCACGGTGAGAAGTTGATAACAGAGTGCGTCCACGTGGGTGAGCAGCGAGAGGCTTTGCAGATGCGAGCGTGAGCCGCTGTGCTTTGGTCAACGTCTGATTGTGCTAAATCTTAAAGGCTAAATTAAAAAAAAAAAAAAGTAAGTGTAAAAGTGATCCAAAAAGTTAGTTCATTTTGTTTAATAACATGTATGGAACCCTCTGGCATGTTTGGATTGCAGCAGCAGCACCAATGGCTTCACAAATACCTGTGTAGTAGGACAAAGGAACTCGCTAAAAATGGCATTTAGCAAATCTTGGTTCAGGTGATCCCTGTGCTTGTGGGTTTATGGTTTTGTGTTTCCAAGTTCTTTTTGTTTTTAAAAAAACCCTTAAACAACACGAACAAAACAAAACCAAAAATGAGTCTTAATGATAGAGAGCCATCAAAGCATTTAGATTTGCAACTCAGTGCATGTGAAATCTGGGGTTCTTTTGCTGGCCCACAGAAGTTACCCATACATACACACAGCACCCCCCGATTTCACGTGAGCCTTCAGACAGGTTTAGCACATTTGTATGCAGATTTTTTTATGTGCAGGTTACTTGGTTTGAAAGATGGGATGTTATTTAGTGATTTATATCAGTATTCTACAAAAAGAGATGTGACTGTGCCCATCAGGGTACCATGTAAGTCCCAGAATCCCAGACTGGTGGGGGTTGGAAGGGCCTTCTGGAGCTCCCCCAGTGCCGCCCCCTGGCAGAGCAGGGGCACCTCCAGCAGTGGCACAGGACGGCGTCCAGGCGGGTTTGGAATGGCTCCAGAGGGGGAGACTCCCCCCCCTCTCTGGGCAGCCTGTGCCAGTGCTCTGCCACCCGCACAGGAGAGAAGGCCCTCCTCAGGTTGAGATGGAACTCCCTCTGGTCAAGTTTGTGCCCGTTCCCTCTTGTCCTGTCACTGGGCACCGCTGGGAAAAGACTGTTCCCATCCCCCTGGCACCCTCCCTTTGAGTATTGATAAGCACTGATAAGATCCCCCCTCAGTCTTCTCTCCTCCAGACTGAAAAGCCCCAACTCCCTCAGCCTTTCAAGTCACATTATATGTGTTATCTACGCTTAAATTACTTCTGGTTACCAAGATTTCGAGCCCGGCCGATCTTGTCCTCTCACACCCAACATGCGCTCACGCATCAGCAGAAGAAAACAGGTTTTAACGGGTTTTTGCACCCTGCAGGTGTGCAGATGGGTCCACCCTTCCCACGCAAAGCCCGGCTCTGCCCCTGCCCGCGCCATGGGATGCCCTGGAACGGGGATGTCCCGCACCGTCCCCTCTGCCCCGGGGCTTGGCTGCCCATCGTGAGGTCCGCTTTGACCTGACTTCCTCTAGAACTTTGCAAACGTGTTGGATTAAAGGTTTTTAAATGAGAATTTTAGGTAATTGCTGTCAGGGTTCCTATTTTCGAGCGTAGATATGAGTTGGGTTTAAAAAACCCAGCAAAACGCTAAGCTAGTGGAGTTTATAATTAAAAGCCTATTCATATTTAGAGAATTATTTTAAATTATCTGCCTTTCTCCCCGCTTTCTGCAGAGGGACGGAGCAGAGGCCGGGCTGAAAAGGAAGCTGGCTTTTCTCAGCTGACCTTCTGGCACACGGGCGCTCTCGGTGCCCGCTGCCGCCGCAGCCACGCGGGGCTCCAGCCCTTCGCCGTGGCACCCGGAGCACGTCCTCTAACGCTTCCAGGTCTTCAGGACTCGCTGAGGAGCTCTCTGAACAACTTCTTCTGACCTGTTGTGGCTCGTACACTCAGCACCTGGAGAAGCGGCCCCCTGCGAGGGGCTCAGTGTGACTGATGAGGTTAAAAAAGGCACGGCGGAGCCTTTGATGCTGGGAAAGCAATTAACTGCAGCTTCTGCAATATTTAACGTTGCTTGAAAAACCTCCAATTATCCCTCCCGTTGGCTTTTGTCGATCGTTCGGTTGACTAACATGTTCCTTTCAGCTGTGGTGACAATAACATGTGAGTAAGCAGAATACCCAAATTTCTGAACGATGGCTCGTGGCAATTTCCTAATTTCCTGAGTGAGCGCAGCCTTCTTGGGATTTCATTCCTGTGCCAGGAAGACTATTTGCTCATACAAAGTTCTTCATTGTAATAGGAAAAAAATCAATTTGATTACTTTCATGTCAGCATGCATGTCTAATGGCTTAGAAGTTATTGCAGCCATAAAATATACAGTATCATTTCTCTCTCGCTCTGAAATTTGACAGGATTAATATAGTCAGCATGAAATCTTAGTCATAAAGTCGACCATAAGTGATGGTAAAATTAGCTGCTGAAATCGTCTGCTTATGGAAAGCATCTTCTGTTTTTCCTTCTGGGAAAAAATACCGAGGGGCTGGCGCGCGGATGGGAACGGCGGCTTCTGCCGCTCCGGCTCGAATACAAACGTGCCCGTTTCATCTCACGCTCTTCTAACGAGAGCGCCGGCGAGCGCTGCTCGGCTCCGCGGTGCCCCGGCTAGCCTGGCCTGCGGGTTGCCAGCCCGTTCAGCGGCTGGCCGGGCGGTGGAGGCGGCGCTGGGGCTGGGTCCCACCATCCCGTTGGGTCCAGTGCAGCGGTGATGGGGGGATCGTGGCTCTCCCGCATCCCACCCTCCCCTGTAAGTCATTCCCAGTGTGAATGTGCGGTATGTTGTAGGGTCCAAAAAGCATCTCCCCCTCCAGGGGTTGGACTTTGGGTTAGAAACAGGGGGGTTGTGGTATGCCCTTTGATGGCGCGTGTCCTTCAGCGGTGGGCGATGTTTGCCTGCCCGGGGAGGAGTGGAAGATGCACCGATTTCGCTGTTGCAGTGCAAGCCTTGGCGGGGTTGTTTTGGTTGAAAAGCTGTTTCCTTCCACGGGTCAGTGCTCCGGTGAGGTTGGTGGGAGGTGAGGTCCAGGTGAGCTGAGCTTTGCCCGTGCTCTTCACCCAAGGGCTTTAGTGGATGCTCTTCCTGCCTTCAACCTGATGCCTTCCAGTTGGTGACCTCCTGTCCTCCTCGCGCGGCCTTGGGAAGCAGACTGACCGCCTGCACCGGGGTGGGAGAAGCGTCCCGTAGAAGGCTACCTTGCTTTGAGCTGAGATTGAGAAACCTCTGCTTGAAGCTGCGTTTCCTCCTGCCGAGTGACCGTGGCGGGTGCCAGCGGCGGAGCCCAGCAGATGCCCGGAGCAGCCGCTCCTTCCTGCTCCTCCACCTCCAAAACTGCCCATGGAAGTGGGGATGAAGTGCTGAGGTTAGGCAGGGATGTTTGCTGACGTGTGATCCCTCACCAGCCCGGCCTTTGAATTACGGGCTAATGTTTTTGTTTAAGGACGTCGCCTTTCGCCTGCATTGTGTAAGGCGCCCATAGCTGTTTTTTCTGCTTATGAAGCCGGTTCCAGAAAGAAGGAGCTGGGTGCTGCTGTCTTTATTATCAACTTTAAAATCAGACCAAGGGAAGACAGCGTCTCGCGTCTGGGCATCATTTACCCACCCCATAAGGGCCAAGAGCGGGGTTTCGTTGCTAGCCCTTGGCCCGCTTGGCTTAGCGTAGGGGGAATTTCTCCTGCTGCCTCTGGAGCAAAAACGTGGGGGGTTTTACTTCTCCAGGGGGGATTCGGGAGTCCCTCCGGTTGTACCCGGACGCTCCCGCCTCCGCTGGAAGCTGCCGTCCTGCTGGTTTCGCGTGTTCTGCCTCCCTTGGCAGCCCGTCGTGAAAAGTTAATATCTGGTCATTGGTTTTGGCTGCATCTCCAAGGCAACTTCATTCATACGGCGGCTCCCCGGTTCATACCGATCCGGACATGCCTAGATGACTAACTCCCGTCTCCTGTTACGCCGTCCCAGAAGAGCTGTTAACTCCTTCGGCCCAGGTGGGTGGTGATACAGCAGGGAATGGGCGGACGGAGCCAAGTGGATGCCACGAACACCCCCGGCAAACGCTGACTTTCTCTCTGCCCCCTCCATCCTTTCCGCTTCGGTGTGCTTCCCCGCCCGGAGAGCAAAGAGCTCGTCTCTACTTAAGATCCTTTTCAGTGCAGAAAGGTCTCACAGTAAGTTTGTTTCTCCTGAAATTATCGTACTTCGTTATCCTTTGGTGTGAGCAGAACGTTGCCTTTGGGGTCTAAACTTACTGAAAAATTTCATTAAAAAAAAACAACAACGAGCTTGGCTGCACGCTAGCAATATGCTCTGATACGCAGCTAAAATTCAATTTTGCATTTCATGCAAGCGGAGGGGGGAGTTTTCCTCCATGGGGCAGGTGATGCGGCGCGACCACTGCGTTCCCAGCGTGTGCTCGGGGCGCGCGAGCCCCGCGAGATGGAGCTGCGAGAGGTGGAACGTGGGGACGCCCGGCGTTGCCGCAGCGCCCGGTCCCTCGCTGGTGTGCCTATTTCTGTATGGGTTTGTCAGATACAGATTTACAGCCCCCAGAGACTCCTTTTGCTTCTCACCAAAAGCTGTAGGAAGGAGGAAAATGAGCCAAACTCCGTGGTTCGGTTTTTTTTTTTTTTGCTGTTTGTTTCTCTGGCGGCAGTGCGGAGCGGTGCCGTTGCAGCAGATGATGTTATGTCCTTATAACGCACACCGCTCGCTGGGATGGGTCCCACTGGGGCGAGCGGCCGGTCCCCAGCCCCGTGCCGAGGTTTGACCCTAGGGCTCCTCTTCTTCCAGCCTGGGTCTCTGGAAAGCGTCCGACCCCGAGCGGGAGTGGGGCCGGGAGAGGGGCAGGGCAGGTCCGGCTCACGCCAACGCCACGCAAAGTTCGGCTTGAGCTTGCCGAGCACGGCTAGGATGCGATGCCACGCTCTCCCCTTCCTGCGCTTGAGTCTTGCTGTGGTCCCTGTGTCCGACGGGGATGTCGTGATGCTGCTTCTCTCGGGGTCCAGGAGGTGATTTGGCGGGAGCGTAGGCACAGGTGGGAGAAACACATCGGGTCTTACTGGTCACGTTCCTCTCCTTGCAGCCTGAGTGAGGTATTGCAGCGGAAATCAAGGGTCGGGATAGCCCTGAGGGTCTCTAAGATGTACAAACTTGAAACCCTGTTAATTTTTTAATGCCTAATGCGTTTTGGGAGATCCGTTATGCCGAAACATCAGGCAGAGAATTAAACACGCTGGGAATATGAGCCTGCCGTGGCTTGTGACTGTGCCGGAGCGGCTGGACGAGGCTGCTCGCCGCAGCGGTGGTGGCGGCACGCTGTGGAAGAGTTAATTAGAGAAATATCGGAGAGATTACCCCAAGAACCCAGGTTACGAGTCGGTCGGAGACCGGGAGACCATCACCCCATGCCCCACGTATGAAACCCGCTGTCTCGCCAACCTCCCTCCTCCAGGTGCTGCTTTCCCTTCCCAGAGAAGAAGAACTGCCGTAGGACCGTTTGAAATGTAGCTGCTATAACTCTTAAATTTTAATAATAGATTACCATTAGTATCAGCCTTATATAATGCACACCTCATTATTGCTTACTCAGAATAATTTCTCAGCCTCCTTATAGAACCTTGGAACTTTATTTGCTGAGTATAAAATATGCAGAAATGCATGAATAGTTTGAAGAGTCGGTACCCTAAACTAATACAGCGTGCCGCTTTTTTTTTTTTTTTTCCTGCACCATGATTGAAGTCAAATTAACATATTTACCTTCAGTGCTCCCAGGAGTAGCATTAAAAAATTCAAGAGGTGATTCAGAATAGTCTCCGATTTACTGTGTTTAAAGCTGGATTTCATTTCTCAATAAAACCATGCAAACACTTGACTCCCTTTCAGCTCTGCAGCCACTTTCCTCCCCGTGCAGGTCCTTGGACTTATCAACAGATGGTAGCGGTATTATTACCGCCGCGTTCCCAAAAGGAAGCTTTTTATTATATTTTATTGGTTTTTCAGGATGGGGGAGAAAGCAGAGGCAGAGGCAAAGGGAGGGAATGAGTTATAACAAATAGCACAGAAGCGTAGCTGCTATTTTAATCTGAAATAAGGAAAATCACCAAGCGTGATTTTTGCCGCGCCGCCCGCGAGCGCTGCGTCGCGGTGCGACGTTGGTTACGTTATCGCGCCTCACTTTATCTCTGGGTGATAACTGCTTCCTAGGGCAAAGCGTGAAGCTTAATTTTTGCTCTACGTTGACATCTTCCCAGGAAGAAAAGCCGTGCAAACGCAGGGGTAGGAAATGGAAACGGTTGCTTTATTGCCCGGTGGTTTCTTGATTCTTACCAACGATTGCCTGGGAGCGGTCCCCACTGTGCCGTGATTTATCCCTACGGCTATAGGGGGCAGCTCCCATAGCTCCCAGGATTTCAGACCCCACGACAGCCGGGTTCAGGGGCGCAAATTCCTGCCCCGAAGCCCCAGGCTGCTCCACCATCGCCCCCGCCGTGGGCTCCGCTCCTCTTAAGCACATCAGCGCTGCAGGGAAAGCTTCGACCCTGGCGGTTTTCCTGACCGGGGAATAAATATTGTGGGGAGAGGGTCTCTGTAAGCAGCCCCGGTACTTGGAGTTGGGACCCTCCGAGTGGAACAACTCTGCCTCAAAATGTTGTTTATCGTGGACTGAAGATACTGCAGCGATTTTTTTTTAATTTTTTTTTTCCACGCCTGCTTCTAGATTAGGAAGTTATTTCAGCAGATGTTGTTTCCTAAGAAAATGGGTTAATGCTCGGTGGTTAGAACGGTGTGGCAAAAAAGCTTATTTGTGTGAGGTTTTGGCTAATTGCCTCGCAAGTGTTACAGAGCGTTGCAGCAAATTTCCTGGATTTCGCAATGGTGATGGTTCTGGTCTAACTGGCCAGAAAGATTTTCAAAAATATGAAAAGAAATGGGGGAAAAAAAATAATAGAGGCAAATCGCTTGCTGCATTGCTGCAAAAAGCTGTGAAGGACCTTAAATTTGGCACGAAAAGTCTTCAGGTGTCGGAGCGAGTAATTGAGACTCGGGGCTGAACAGCTCTCGGAGTTTTATCGTCTTTTAATTGATGAAAGGCAGACGTTGCTCTGGGGCAGACCAGAACCAGCCCCGCTTAGAAATAAGAAGTCATTCCCAGGCTGAGAGATCCCAGGGAGAAGAGGGATGTTTTCCCTTCCCCGTTCATGGGAATGTCTTGCCGGGCTGTTGCATGGGGAGGGGAAGGCTGACCGGGGGCAAACCACCCTCTGCTCCGAGGACCGGGACCTCGGGAGGTGGTGTGTCCCAGCTCCTATGTGGAAGCTCTTTCTCGGCCCAGAGAGCCCTTGTGGGCCGTGTTCCCTGTTGTGTCCTGGGAGGTGGGTGTCCGGGGGCCGTGGGGGCTGCTCTCGTCCCGCTCTGCCAGCGGTGCGCTGCAGGGACGGTGCTGCCTGTCCCGGGTCTCGCCTGACGGCATCCCGAGGGCAGGACTGCGCCCCACCGCTGCCTCGGCTGGCGGGCGCCCATCCTGCTAGGGGCTGAGGGCTGCTCTGAGCAGAAAGGCCAAGGAGGAGTCTCAGTCTGAACACAGAGGGGATTGTGCCCCTCTGCTCCGCTCTNGTGTCCTGGGAGGTGGGTGTCCGGGGGCCGTGGGGGCTGCTCTCGTCCCGCTCTGCCAGCGGTGCGCTGCAGGGACGGTGCTGCCTGTCCCGGGTCTCGCCTGACGGCATCCCGAGGGCAGGACTGCGCCCCACCGCTGCCTCGGCTGGCGGGCGCCCATCCTGCTAGGGGCTGAGGGCTGCTCTGAGCAGAAAGGCCAAGGAGGAGTCTCAGTCTGAACACAGAGGGGATTGTGCCCCTCTGCTCCGCTCTGGGGAGACCCCCCTGCAGTGCCGCCTCCAGCTCGGGGGGTCCCCACGGCAGAAGGACACGGAGCTGTTGGAGCGGGGCCAGAGGAGGCCCCGGAGATGCTGCGAGGGCTGGAGCCCCTCTGCTGGGAGGACAGGCTGGGAGAGTTGGGGGGGTTCAGCCTGGAGAAGAGAAGGCTCCGGGGAGACCTCAGAGCCCCTTCCAGTCCCTAAAGGGGCTCCAGGAGAGCTGGGGAGGGACTCTGGATCAGGGAGGGGAGCCATAGGATGAGGGGGAATGGTTTTACACTGAAAGAGGGGAGATTTAGATTGGACATTAGGAAGAAGTTTTTCCCTGTGAGGGTGGTGAGCCCCTGGCGCAGGTTGCCCCGAGAAGCTGTGGCTGCCCCATCCCTGGAGGTGTTCAAGGCCAGGTTGGACGGGGCTTGGAGCAACCTGGGCTGGTGGGAGGTGTCCCTGCCCAGGGCAGGGGGGTGGCACTGGATGATCTTTAAGGTCCCTTCCAACCCAAACCATTCCTAGGTCTATGAAACCTTGGACTCTCTCCTGGGCGCCTCTGCACTGCCCACCCTCGGGATGCTCCAGGGAAGGGTGACCACGGTCTCATCCTTCAGCCGGTCCCACCATCCTGTGCCGCAGAGAAAACCCACTTCTGGGCCAGAGTCCCCCCCACAGGGGCCGTGTGGCGGCACAGCCGCAGGTCGGGGGCTCACGGCATCGGCCAGCGCTGCATCCCCACGCTGCTGCTTAAATTGCTAATTAGATTCCATCCGAGCAGCAACATAAACCAGGAATAAATGGAATTGGCTTCATAAACTTAGCGCTTAAATATTTTTCCCAGGCAGGAAAAAAAACATTTGCTTTCCATGCAAAACATATAAATCTTGGAAAAGTTCCCGAAGTTGCGTGTTTAACTGTTCAGATCTGCGCCTTTGTAGAACAGAAGCGGTTATTCCCCCGCATAATTCTTTTTCTTTTTAAAAGGAAGCTGAAATGTTTGCGGGGAAGACATTTTAAGCGGCTGCTGGGGATGAACAAGAGTGAAGGGAGAGTCAGGTTTAATGATGATTGCTTCGCTTTGCTTTATCGCTGTTGGAAATGAAGCACCTTCTCCTCATCCCCTCCCCGCGAGGACTAACCACGAATGCCGCTTTTTACCGTTGCGTTTTGGGGCCGTTTCTGCTTGCCTTGTGAGTTTTATTGAAACGCGGGTCTGGTCGCCGGTTTCTTTTTTAATCCTACCAAAATACAAGAGCCGTTACTGGAGTTTATTTAACGCGGTGGAGTCTTTGTATAGTTAAAACTGCGGATGCTGTATAAAACACAGGCGCTCTCCTTCCTTCCCAACATCCCTGGAGCGGAAGATGCTGCAGTGGGATGCTCCGTTATTTAACCGGTGTGGGTCAGGGGTGGGAGGGAAAAGAGCGGTCCCCCCCCCCAGCCAGGGCAGTGCGGGGAGGGGAAGGGGCTGTCGGTGCCGCTGTTGGGAAACGGGGGGCTGACACCCAACGGGGTGTGGGGGGGGTTCTGCCTCCGGACACGGCTGCACTCACCCAGGATGGAGATTTCCAGAGCGGCGGGTGAGCTTTCCATGGAAACATCCATCGGTTGTTTCCTGCGCTGCTCCTCCCTCGTGCTCGCCCCGCTATAACTATATAAATACTGGCTTCAAACTGGAAGAGGGCAGGTTTAGATTGAACATGAGGAAGAAGTTTTTCACTGTGAGGGTGGTGAGGCACTGGCACAGGTTGCCCAGAGAGGTTGTTGAGGCCCCATCCCTGGAGGTGTTCAAGGCCAGGCTGGACGTGGCCTTGGGCAGCCTGGTCTGGTGGGAGGTGTCCCTGCCTATGGCAGGGGGGTTGGAACTCGATGATCTTCAAGGTCCCTTCCAACCTAAATCATTCTATGATTCTATGAAATACAGAGATACACAGCATAGATTTATTTTTTCGTAAAATCACTGTTTTGCCTAAAATCCCCGAGGAGATGCTGTGGAGACCCATCATGGCGGCTGGTGTGATGCACAGCCCGTGTCAGCACTGTCCTGTCCCCATCCTGGGGGTGGGGGGTGGGGGGCAGCACCCCCAGCCCCATGGCACCCCAGGGTGCTGGTGGGGATGGGGATGTGGGTCGGGGGTGACTGTCCCTCCTGGAAAAGGTCAGGTTTTGGCGTGAGGACAGGTGAAATGAGTTTGGTGGTCTCCTTATTTGATGGACCACCAAAACACGATTATCGGGGGGTTGTCGGAGCTGGGATGAGGTGGGTTGGGGTGCTCCAAGCAGGAATTTGCCCAGCACGGCGGTGCGCTGGAGAAGGCTTTCCAGCACGTTGGCCCTTCTCGAGCGCCACGAGCACGCGGTTTGACAGAAGCTAGAAAATAAAAACACACATCAGTCTCCTGTGCAGAAGGAAAAAACCCCAACCCAATAACCATCCCACGGCTTCTCTCCACGAGCACTTTCTGCGTGCTTTGCTGTCATTAACAGTCACCGTTCCACAGCTCGAGATGTTTAATTTATTTGTGTTCTCCTAACACCTTTCTGTTTCATAACAGTAATCACCTCTCCCGGTTTGGCCGGGAGGCAGCGGTGTCTGCCGCGCTCCCTGTAATCCAGGAGTGAATCAAAGCAACTTTTTACAAAACAAGATTCTCTCGCTGTTGCAAAAGAGCTTTGGGGAAATCTGGTTTTTGTGGTTAAGGATCTTACTCTGATGCACAAGGAAAATTATGTGTAGCTTTTATTTGGCCCAAAGGATTCTTACAACATTATCCGTATTTCCTTTAATTTGTGGGATTTCTAGTAAATGGGCTTAAAAATAGGTCCGGGCAAGATGCCAGGGTACATACGAACAGCAAAAAGGCTTTGCAGGCTGCGAGCAGCTCGCTTTCACTTCTCCCTCGGCGCGGGCTGGGGGGCCGGGGCGAGCGCTCACCTTTGGGGGTTAACTGGAATGACTTCTCTGGAATTCTTTGGAAGCAGATATTGCAGGAGAGATCCTTTAACTCTTTAACAGAACCCGTGCAATATGGTGGTTGAGCCGGACACGAGTCTGGAAAGGGGCAGGAGGAGCTGTAGTGCCGGGGGAGGACAGGAGCTGCGGGGGGACACGGGGGGGACCCGCACGCGAGTGCCTGGACCCGCTCCCTGATGGCATTCGGGGACCCTGAGAAACCTGGCGTATGAGTAGGAGCAGAACATGGCGATGATAAACATGGGTGTTTTTTTTTTTTTTCTTTCAGCTTTTCGTTCTCAGAACTCTCTTTAAGCCTTTTGTAAAGACGGGAAAAATCTAATAAGGGAGAGGCGGTGGCTCGGAGCGGCGCTGCCCGCCGGGCACTGCCGCCCGCCTCCCTCGGTGGTGCGGAGCTGCCGCGCTCTTCAGAATCGCTCTCAGTCTCCGTTCAAGTGACTTAAAAATGCATTTTTCCCTGGGGACAGCCACCCACAAAAGCCTTTCATTAAGCCGCGGTGGGTTTACGCAGCTGGAGTCCCAGCGGTGCGGGGAAGGTAAGCGGGAAGGGACGGCAGCCCCCGTTCCCCTGCCGGGCCGGGGCGCCTCGCCGCTTCCCAAAACGCCTCGGTTCTCTCCTGCTTCTGCCCAATTGAGTCCACTTGATTTTAATTCAATCTTTGGGCATAAAGCTGTAAAGCTTTATTTTGAGTACCGGGGATGCTGTATCTCTCTGTTGTGAGTAGCTTCTGGGGAGAGGGGTGAAGAGGAGGAATGGGGAGAGGGATGAAGAGGTGGAAGGGGGAGAGGGACGAAGAGGTGGAAGGGGGAGAGGGACGAAGAGGTGGAAGGGGGAGAGGGGTGAAGAGGAGGAATAGGGAGAGGGGTGAAGAGGAGGAATGAGGAGACAGATGAAGAGGTGGAAGGGGAAGAGGGATGAAGAGGAGGAATGGGGAGAGGGATGAAGAGGTGGAAGGGGGAGAGGGATGAAAAGGAGGAATGGGGAGACTGATGAGGAGGAGGAATGGGGAGAGGGATGAAGAGGAGGAAGGTCTTGAGCTCCCTGGGAGCAGCAGCAGTGCATCGCAGCGGTGTGGTGGGCGAGGAGCGGTGTCTCAGTGCGGGGAATGGCAGGAGTGCGGCAGCAGGGCCAGGCCGGGGCTGGAGCATGGCCTGTGGGTCACGGCCATGGCGATGCCACCTTGTGGGGAGCGGCAGACGGGCACAAGCTCCCACCGTGCCCCTGCCAGTGCTCTTGAACTAAAAATGTCCACTTTCGCACGTTGCTGGTGATGGGCTTCCATAAAATCCAGAGGAGCCTGGTGCCTGAGGCAGAAGCGAGCTGGTTACAGGGGAATTATTTACGCCATTGGCAGCAACGTGCTAATAACACTTTTCATCCGAGGATATCGAGTTGCTTTACAGATATTAAGTCTTCTGGCACCTCTGTGAAGTGGGGGAATGCGGTTAATTCGGTTGTACGGGTGAGGACACCGGGCCTCATCTCCGTGTCCCCCTCCGTGCCGCACCAGGACCGCGCTTCTCCTTAAAACGCAATAATTTAGAGTTGTTGTGGGAGCCAACCCTCTGCGATCCCACAAGCCGTTAACCACAGCACCCAGTTCCCCCAGTACCCTTTCGGGAGGAGGCAGGTGAATTTGCTCTGGTTCTTATAATAAGGGATAACGCCCGGGATGGGTCTGGAGGGCACCCGGCCCCGTAAGGCTGAGCCTTTCCGTCGGGTGCCACCACCGGCCGGTGAACGGGATCTCGAGCCTTTTCCATGGGACTGATGCCGGCGGTGGGTGCCGCAGCAGGCGCGGGAGCACCCCGGGGCAGCTCCTGCCTCCGAGGGCTCTTCCACATTTCGGGAAAAAGCAGAGCAGGGAAAAACGCCCCGTGCTGCCTCGGCACGGTTTTGGGAGATTACGGACAGAAATCATCCGTTCGGGAGGTTATGGGCAGAAATCATCCGTTTGGGAGGTTATGGACAGAAATTGTCTGTTTGGTAGGTTATGGACAGAAATCATCCGTTCGGGAGGTTATGGGCAGAAATCATCCGTTTGGGAGGTTATGGGCAGAAATTGTCTGTTTGGGAGGTTATGGACAGAAATCATCCATTTGGGAGGTTATGGACAGAAATCATCCGTTTGGGAGGTTATGGACAGAAATCATCATTTCTCGTGCACAGGGACCCCAAGGCTCCTCTTTCCTCGTTAAACCGGGGGGTTCAGCAGCTCCCAGCCCCGCGGCCGCTCGCCCTCCCGCGCCGGTGCGGGATGCCAAAGAGTTTAAATTCAAGCTGATTCTTCAAATCTACCTCCTTTGCTGGAGATCAGCTTTCCCAGGTGCCCCGGAGGAGAAGGCTCCTGTTGTTTCTTCCAAGACCAAGGTTAAAGGAGGAGCTGCAGCCCGGCGCGGTGGTAAATGCAGGTTTTTGGGGGCTGGGGGTGAGCCGGTGCCCGAGGGGCCATCGCTGGGGCTTGGACGCGTGCGCTCCCCTCTGAAAGCCGCGGCATCCCCGCTGCGCACCTCGATAAAGCCCCTTTGATTTTTCTTTTTAAAAATAATTGGGTTTGTGCGTGTGGGGTTTTTTTTGTGGTTTTTTTTTTTTTCTTAAAGATTTTTAACTGCGAGACAGCAAATTTAATATTTTCTGTGTCTTGGATGTGTTGTGATTTACATTTGATTTTAGGCATAATTAGAAATGCAAGTAGAGCGCTTTGTGTTTTACCTCTGCTTCAACTATTTATGGCATGATATGCAAATGAAGCAAGCTATGAATATTAAAGATTAGAGTATGTTACAAAGTATCACTGTCTTTAATGAGTTGGGTAATGGGCACAGGCTTTGCGCAGGCTTTAATATGGAGGTATTTTCTGTTGTGTGCCGGCTCGGCGGCTCTGCAGCTATCGATGCCGTGTGCGGTTGCATCCCCGGAGAGCGGGGCCGTGATTTAAACCCCCTCCAGCCCCGGCGCGGCCGCAGTCGCGGGCGGGAGGTGCGATTTCCAAGCGTGCCCGTGACAAAGGCGGCTGCGGCTGGCGAAGGGTGTTGATGGATTATTTCACAGAGGCTGTTTCAGTTCTCGTCTAGGTCAATCCGTTTCATCTGCTGCAGCGTTGTAGATGGATCGGAGAATATGAAAGCGCCCGTCGACCTTTCAAGGTGCTTTGCAGCACTGGGAGGGAATCTTAAACACGCTCCTGCCAGAACGGAGCTGCTGCCGGCACCGTCGCAGAGACCCCGAGAAATTAATTTTGCCGTTCCTCACCAATTAGAATCACTGACATAGAATTGTTTTGGGGTTTATTGACACATCCAAAGGCTTTGAAGGAACATCTTCTCTACTGGATAGCAAAGGGTTGGGGCTCCTCGCGTTAACCCTTTCTTGCCGTGGGAGTCGGGGCAGCCCGGCCAGCGCGGTTTTATCCCTAAACCAGTAAAGGGGTTTATCTCTAAACTAGCATCATAGTTATAAAAAAGGGAGTTAACGGGGGTTTGGGGCGCTGCGGCGCCTGCAGAGATTTCATCCACGGGTAATCTGAAGAACCAACTTCTGCTGGAGCGCTGGGGTCCCTGCGGGACGCGGCGGATGCTGCGGGGGGATGCCGGGGGGCTGCGGGAGGTGCGGGGAAGAAAACCAGCCAGATCAGGAAAGCCGTGGATTTTGTGCCGAACGGGGCTTGGGGAGGGTGGGCGGCGGGGAGGGAGAATGAAGCGTGCCCCAGGGAGCGTGCTTTTCAGATTTGAGGTATTTAAATTACAAATTTTGATGAGGAAGATTGTCAGCAGTATTCAAAACAGTGCTTAAATTCTTTTGAAACACTGTCGAGCTGTGCTGTGGCAGTTGAAAAGTTTGGCACACAAGAACTTGGCCCAGAAGTTGCTGCTTGGGGTTGTTTTTTTTTTTTTTTCCCTTTAAAACTCAATTCATCTGTATTCAAGTATCCCACACGCTTAAGAAAAAGAGCCCCACCAGGCTCGCAGCGGTTTGAGAGAGACCCTTGTGTGCGAGGGAAGCAGCAGAAGTGATTGATCTCTAATATTGGGGGTTCCCTTGTCGGCTGATGGGCGCTAATAACTATTTATACTTGTGTATTTAAAAAAAAAATAAAAATTATAGCGCTTGTGTCTACTCATAAAAGCAACCAGCAAATTAAACTGGGATTTAGAATATTTTTGCGATGTACCGGATTATTAATCCCCGTGCATGGGCTCTGCCTCTTTATTTTGATGGGTCAGTGGGTGTTCGTTGGTGTGGCTCAGCTCAGCGTCTGCAGCGCGTTGTGAACCTCGGGGAGACTTTCTTACCTCCACCCCCCCCCCTTTCCTGTGCTGCACGAGGCTCGGATCTCCCGAAAACCCCAACGTTTAAGCGACGTATGTGCTTTAGCTCGAGCTGCGCACCAGCGGGGCTCCCGCGGGGACGGTGGCTCTTCGGCTGTGGCACAGCAGCACGAAGCTTGTGAGATGTTAGTGTTGGCCCTGAAGACGTGCTTGACCATATATTTTATATATATAAAAATAATATTATATATTATATAATATATTGAGCATATATAATCTACATTATAATATCATATACATGTATATATAACTCAATATTCTGAGCTGCAGTGCTGTCTTGGGGGGGGTTTAGGGCGCGTTACAGAAATGGGCACATTCTGAAGGTTTGGGCAAAATTGGCTGGAGGGGGGAAGGGGTTTGTTGCGAGAACAGAGAAGTCAGAAACGAAAAGGGGGTGTTGAGTCTCAGGGACGTTCCTGCCTTGACGCTGCCATCCTGAGGGTGGGAGCTGGGTCCGCAGGGGGGTTTCCCCCCGGGGAAGGGGGGGACAGAGAGTTTGTTGCTGAATGCAAGCGATGAATGCAGCGTATGAGAAATGCAGGTCTTCTGCTTTGCCCCCATCGGCCCGGGGATGGTGGGCGTCGGGTTGAGGTGACCATCCCACATCACAGATTTCGGGTTTCTCAGGGTTTTTGCTCAATGAGCAGAAACCTCTGTTTTGACAACCGTCCCGGGCAATGTGGTGTTTGCCTCTGCCAGCCTGGAAGCACAGAGTTAAATTTCTGCAGTCTGTAACTTTCCTTTTCTGCAAGCTTATATTTCCATTAAGGATCAAGCTCAGATGCAATTGTAGCTTCGCTTTATAGAGTATTAAAAGTTTAATGTATAAATGTCTTCCTTTGCCAGAACTTTTTGGCAGGATTGTTTTCCAGTGCTGAAATTTCTACAAAAACCGTGGAGAATCCCGATAGCTGCGAGGGCTCGGCTGCCCTTCAAGGGTTAATTATATTATGCCTGCTTTTTTTTTTTTTTTTTTTTTTTTTTTTTTTTTTAATTTTGGGTAATA
>VUYV01000038.1:4759549-4776904 GCA_008711295.1 Anarhynchus alexandrinus
GGGGGGGGGCGGTTTGGGCTCCGGCTGCTGTCGGTGAATCCGCAGTGATTTGCTTCGCCGGAGTTCCCGTGCCCGGGCTGCACTACCGCTACCCGCTCCGCCGGCGCTGGCGTCCCAGCGCCCTTGCGACACCGGGCTTGCTTCGGTCGGTGAACGGAGGAATTGTCCCCGTGGCCCGAAGGTACAGCCGGCCTGACGGAGCGGCCGCGGTGGGATGCAAAGCCGGAGCCGTCGCCTCCAGCCCCTTCGGTGGGAGGTCGCTCGGAGGGTCCCTGATGCCCCTCGGCTGGGACCGGGACCCCCCCGGCCGGGGCGATGGGCTAGGGGGAGGTGGGGGGGGGGGCTGGGCTGGAGCCCCCCCCCGGCTCCTCTTGGGATTTAGGGGAGAAAAATATGAAGACAACTTGGTAGGCGGCTCGCTGCGGCGCGTCGGTTTGTTTTATTGGGGCTCAAATATCTGGCTTAATTTGGAGATAAGCCTCGTTTTGTTGGAGGATAAATCTGTTGAGAAGGGGTTTAACTGTTGAAATGCTCTCTCTTTCTGGTGCAAATGGGAAGATTGCGTTTCAAAGTGCTTTTTTCCTGGGAGCTGTCGCTCCGGCAGAATCCTGTATTTATTTCAGGCAGAATGGCACATTGTTTTATAAATATCTTTTCTGTAGTTTCGACATAGCTGCTGGTTGTTGTGTTTCTTATATAATGCTACCCGAGATCTGACTGTCTTACGTTCGCTGTACTCCTCTCCCATTACCGTTCAGATTTTCCTGCATAGAGTAAAAACCCCCGGGGGAATAAATCGGTGGTGCTTATTTAAACAGACCATGACTTGAAGAAAATACTTGCGTTTTTTGGAATATCCTTTGCCATCCACCAATGGCATTTCCAACGTTGTTTGAAAACACTGAGAAGTAATTTTTTATAAGCAATTGCTTTTCCGCGTCGGCTCGCGGAGCTCAGCTTGGAGCCTTTGATGTCGGGTGAGGTGGGTTCCTCTGCTTCTGCCTGCTTTGGTGAACTGTCTAAAAACGCTGTGCCTCTCTCCCTGCCTTCTCCCTTTTTCAGATGTGCCCTACTTTGGATATTCCTGCATTGAATGTCTGAGGAGCTCCAGCCGATCCTGAGCCATGTCGCAGATGTTGCACATAGAGATTCCCAACTTTGGGAACACCGTTCTGGGCTGCCTGAACGAGCAGCGGCTGCTGGGGCTGTACTGCGATGTCTCCATCGTGGTGAAGGGCCAAGCCTTCAAGGCGCACCGGGCGGTCCTGGCCGCCAGCAGCCTCTACTTCCGAGACTTGTTCAGTGGGAACAGCAAAAACGCCTTCGAGCTGCCAGGCACCGTCCCCCCCGCTTGCTTCCAGCAGATCCTCTCCTTCTGCTACACCGGGAAGCTGACCATGGCGGCGAGCGAGCAGCTGGTGGTGATGTACACGGCGGGCTTCCTGCAGATCCAGCACATCGTGGAGAAAGGGACGGACTTGATGTTCAAGGTCAGCTCTCCCCATTGTGACTCTCAGACCACCATGATCGAAGACCCCAGCTCGGAGCCACAGAGCCCCTGCAACCAGCTGCAGTCGGCCTCGGCGCCCTACGTCATGTCCCCCTCCATGCCCATCCCGCTCCTCACGCGCGTCAAACACGAGAACCTCGAGCTGCAGGCGGCCGCCCTGCCCGGCCTGCCCGGCAAGCGGCCCCTCGAGCCCGGCGCCCGGGAGGGGGCAGGTGGTGGCGGCCCCAACGCCGGTCCCCTGAAGCTCTCCCGTGTCTCCTACTACGGCATGCCCAACCTGGCCACCCTCATCCCCAACGTCCAGCAGGTCCAGTACTCGCAGGGGGAGCGGACGAGCCCCGGCGCCAGCAGCATTCCCACCACCGACAGCCCCACCTCCTACCACAACGAGGAGGACGAGGAGGATGACGAGGCCTACGACACCATGGTGGAGGAGCAGTACGGGCAGATGTACATCAAGTCCTCGGGAGGCTACTCTGGTAATGGACGGTCTCTCTCCTTGGGTTTTCTGCTCTCCTTCAGTGGTTGCTTGGTCCTTCTCCAGCCAGCACGGGTAGTTTTGGGCTCATTCATCAGGCTTTCGTCTTCGGGGGCTTCGTTCGTTTACGTAGCGTGGTGCAGAAGATGGTGCACGTGGTGGGCTCAGTGCTGGCGTCCGGGTATGGCATGGGCAGGTCCCCCCATGCCATCAGTCTCAGGCTCTGTCCCTGGGTGACAGGCTCTTTAGGTAAAAGCGGCTCCATCATCCGCCACGGTGGGCTTTGCCCATCGCTTTTTGGCTGAGGCCGCCGAGAAGCAGCCTGGTGGTTACATGAGCCGTGCGGTGCTGACGCCGTCCCATGGCGACGGCTGAGCTCACCTGCCATGGGTCATCCGAGAAGGATGGTCATCCGTGGGAGGGGAAACGGCAGTTCTGCTGGCCCGGCGGGGTTACGTGGTCAGTCTGGCAGTTAGTCTTCGGCGAGGTGCAAGGCACAGTCCCTCTCTCCTGGCCTTTTAGAGTCAAATTTTTTAAAAAGTGATGAACTAATGACATTTGGAGGAAGGGGCATCAAATAAATCATTTTCACATTAATTGGGAATATCTGCAAAAAGAAGAAAAGGTGGACTTTTATCCCCACCGCCTGAAGCGACCCCCCTTTTCCTTTGCCAGCCTTGCCCAGCGCATCGCTGTCACAAAGGGAAAAGCGATTTGGGGACTTCTCGATGATATTTTCTGTCTCTGTTAGGTGAGTCCCTGGGCATGGCTAGAGTGAGGAGGTGGCTTTGCTTCGGTGATGCTCAGCCGGGAGCTGCCGGCTCAGCCCCGGCACGGGGGCACGAGGCCCCTTCCCTCTCGCTTCCCACGCTGGAGAGGACTTCCTCGGGCGTGCACCCCCGGGCACCGTGCGGGGCTCGGACCCTCTTGAGGAGCAGGGGCAGGGGAGGGGTACGGAGCGGGGGGCTCAGGGCCGGAGGGGGAGATGCCGGGCTGGGGCGCTGGCGTGCCTGCATCCCGTGCGGATGAAGCTCGCAGCATCCCGCGTGGAGGCTCGGCCTCGGCGCGGTGGCCTCCCCGTCAGAGCTGCAGGTGGTGGCGGTGGCAGCTCTGATCCACGGGCGCTCCCCGGGGAGGGACATCTTCCTGCCGGCTCTGGCAGCGCGGAGCAGCCTCTCGCCCGGAGCCGCGTTCCCGCTACGGTTCTGCGCTGAAATTTCTGGGCGAATTTTGCAAATATTTAACTCTCGTTTGTTGGCGAGCTGGCGTGCTCTCCTTAGAGCCGTTTGATTTTATTCTTAAGCGAGGGAGAAGATTTGACAAATACGGCTTTTTCCATTACTTAAAGCCAGACTTTCCCTCCTACTGGGAACTGCCTCATCGCCATCTCATCCCAAAGAGCATCTCCCCCGGCCAGGTAGCAAGCAGATAAGCAAGATTTTCCAAGGATTTTTACCGAGCCACGTGCAAAAGTGGGGAAGCATACTGGTGGGACTGATACTATTTTAATATTTGCTGAGAAAAGTGGGCAAGCCAGTGGTAGAAAACGAACCTCAAAAGCCTGGCTGCTCTCTGCTGGGCTTCACGTCCCGGCGCTTGGTACCAGGCAGGCGAGGAGGAGCGGGATCAGGGGACGGGGAGAGGGTTGGGGTCTCCTCCACGGCCACCCGCCCAGCCGGAGCGGATGCTGGATGCTGTTAGAGTCAGCCCCAACAGAAATCGGGCTGTTTTCCCCGCACACTGGTTTTGGGTTTATTTTGCTTCCCGCTTCCCCGCTGTCGAGGACGCGGTGAGAAATGCGGGTTTGCCTTCGGCGCCGGGGCTCGCGGCAGTATTCCTCGGAGCGATGGGATTACGCCCTTGGACACGGCGTTTTCCTTCGCCGGTTCGTGCAGTAAGAGAACAAAATAAACCCGGCAGGCGAGGGCAGGACCAGCCCCGGGACGGCGCAGGCAGCGCCGATTAGGCTGTACCTAATTCTGGCGGTGCGGGAACCATCCCAGTTGGAAAAGCGAAAATAGGAGCAGCGTTCTCGGGCGTCGCTGGAGATGCTGCAGGCGTTGAGCCCTCGCCCCGGAGCCGGGCAGCCCGCGGTGAAGTTTTCCTACGGGGTTTTTGTAGGGGGAAGATTTGAACCGCGTGGTGATGCCGAGGCAGGGCAGGAGGCAGGTCGGGAGCGCGGCGCCGCCCGGCCCCGCTGTAAGGCTCTAATATACCCCATTTCTGCTAAAATATCTCTTCCGCACCAGCACGTTTCAAGGGAGTTTCCTGTTTTAAATAAGCCGGCTGTAGTATCGGGCTTCCTGGAAAAGAGGGCACAGAAAAAAGAGATTAAAAAAAAAAAAAAAATAAAACCTAAGCTATTCCATTATGGTTTGGACTTGTACAGCTAACTGTATTTTAATTACTCGGGATAAACTGTACCCTCAAAAGGTGCAGAATAATAAAACCATAAGATGGAAGAGAGAAGCCAGCTAATCCTGCTCCTGGCACGTAGATCCCGACAGCCTTACAAAGGCCTGGGGGAGGGGGGAGCCCTTTAAAATAGTGATTGCCAAGGTTTCCAAGAGCCCCGTTCGTAAAAACAAAAACAAAGCCAAAGAAGAGCACAGCCGATGAAGCCCTGAATTTCAGAGAGGGTTTTTTTTTTTTTCCTTTCCTCCTTTTTTCTCCGCTTTTTCCTTCCCCAGCCGAGGCGTTGACTGAGCTAACGCTGGCGAGCTCCTGGTGGGACGCTGGGGCCTGATGCTCTTCGCTTCCCTTGAGCATCGCTTCCCTTGAGCATCATCCACCTCGAGCACCATCACCCGCCTTGAGCATCCCCCACCGCTCGCCGGGCAGGGGAGGGCGCTCGGCAGGACCCCCCTGAGCCCAGGGGGTCACGAAGCCTCTTCTTCCCCAAGGCTGGGGTGTCTTTTATTTATGTTTTTTGAATAGTCAGAGCCACGCTGAATCTCCAAAGCTGGGGTCAGAGAGCCGAGGAGCACGTCATCACCTCGGCCAAGGGTTTGATGGTGGTAGAGGGAGCGAGGAGGAGGTCTTGTCGAGTGATGTGCCTCCTGCAGCGGTGGCACCGGCGAGATGGACCAGGACAAGTGTGGGACCTGCAAAAGGAGCAGCAGATAAATGAAAGGATAAGCCCGGTCTTGAACGTGGGCCGATGGGAGGGTGCGGGTTGGGTGGCAGCAGACAGGGTGGCAGCTTGCAGAGGGATGTGGGAAAAGGTGCATCAGCTCCCACCGGCCTCTGGCCGCGCTCGGTGGCCGCGGTGTCACCGCCGCCGTCCCCGCCGCCCGCCTGCTGCTGCGGCAGGCTGGGAGCATCGCGGGGACATGGCTCCTTGGTCTGGAACTAGGTCTGGCGGTGGAGAACGTGGGGGCCTTGAGGACACGGGTGAGACTTACTGAGGTTTCTAGCATCTGATCTGAGGAATGCACGACTCCAGAAAATATTAAACAAAAGCAAAGTATTTTTATCCTTGTTAATTACAGCGTCGTGGGCCTGATCTGAAGTGGGTTTCAGCAGGACTTGCAGATGCTCGGCGTTTTTTCTGCGCTGAGCCGCGTTCCTGTCAGTCAGCTCGCTGCTTAGCAGATGCAGTTAATTTAATTTTGACAGGCGCAAGGGAAGTTGCGGGAGGGTCCGTCCTCCTCCCCGGCTCCTGCTGCGCCCCTTCGCAGCGGAGAGGAGAAATCCTCCTCCAGCGAATGGCTGGAATGTAAAGGCCGGACTTGAAAGTTATGAAATCCTGAACTGACAAGAGCGCACTTCATTAAAAATTCATCTAAAATAGCCATTATAGAATAGTTGTGGTAATTAGCTGAGAGAATAGTTTTCTCTCCTGGCCTCTTGATTCCTGACAGTAAGGAAAGAGGGCAAGGAACAACCCAGAATCCGTAATGAGCGGCTCCGGCGCAGCATCCCGACCCGCGCCCGGGAGCGACGCGCTGCAGCGGCGTAAATCGCGGCTCGCGACGCCCGAGAAGCGCAGCCGTCATACAGCAGCTGCTTCCAACTGCGGGGACGGGGACGGGAACGGGGTCCTGCGAGGACCGGGGCCGTGCGGCGGCTGCTCCGTCACCGTGCCGCGCGCGGGGGATGCTCGCAAGCAAAGAGCTAGCGGGTTTTTTTAGGAAATAAGGGTGTTTATTCGCCAGAGCGCTTTTTCTTTGGCTTCTGGTTGAGGGTTGGAAGGAGCCCCGCCGCTGGAAGCACCGCGGTGTGTCAATGGGGTCATCCAGCGCCGGCATGGCCCAGCCCGGCACAGGGACCGGCGGTGCTGAGCAGCCGGAGGAGGGCAGAGCCCCACGCCGGGGGCGCGCAGCCTCTGGCCTTTTTTGGCATTAAACTTCCAGCCCCGGTTTCCTCACTGTAAAACACAGATGTTTAATTTTAGGCTGGCAGATGTTTCACTCCTGGCTGAGATCTGAAGCGAAAGCGAGATAGGGGTATTTATAAACCAGTAATATTTTTCCTATACTAATTCCAGATTACCTCCCTGTATAAATAGGTCACAAATCAAATCTCTACATTCCAGTGCGTTGTTATAAATGTACTGTTTGTGAAACATAAACTATCCCGGTTGGGACTATATCATGTATCTGTCCCGCCGGGCGTGCGTGTGTCCTCTCTGGACCAGGTTTACATAGGCAGGCAGATGCCGGGGCTGCGGCAGGGATGCTATTTTTGGGGTAGTCCCACTGCCAGTGGAAAATAGGCTAATGGGATAAAAATGTTTGTAAAACATTGCTGTTTGAAAAGAAAATTCTTGCCGTGTAGGAGAACAGGGGAGAGCTATCCCTGTGTTTGCATATGGGGTGACTGGCGGTAGAGCAGGTGGAGGTGGTTTTGTAGCCGCTGCGGTGGACATGGGCTCGTGACTCGTGGTTCCGCGTTGGGGCTCTACAAACATTAACATTTGGGTGAGGGTCCATCACTCTGATCTTTCTGTATCTCAGAATCCCATTCCTAAAACAGAAATAGTTGCTTCTTACCCACGGAAGTGTGTTGAAGTTTATATGCAGTAAACAAGTCAAGTGGAGAACCCAGACAGTTGGGGATTGGGGGTTCAGGAATAATTTTGAAGCCCCGGTGTTTGGGTTATCAGGAACTAAGGAAATAAGTGAATAGTGGCACCAGGTATATGGCCAGCAATTCCCAGCGCTGCCAGACCCCGGGCACCCACCCGAGCAGCTTGTTGCCCATCACCGGTGAGGGTCAGTGTGGGCTCAGCACCTCTGGTCCCAGACACCTCGGGCAGGACGTGCAGCCGTCCTGGCGTCACCGAAACCATCGTGGGCTCAGCGAGAAGGTGGCGTAATGCACCTCTGAGCCAGATGGTACGTTTTAGGGCCAAGGAGGACGCGTGCCCTCAGCGTCATGCAAAGCCTGGAGCTGCGAAGCACCGATGATTCCCACAACTCTATCTTTCCCCTGAGCGCGGACCGGTGAGTTGGTCTGAGGTTGCTCCTTCAGCCAGAAAACCCGGGGTGTTTCCCATTCGGGACCACTTGTTGCCAGCTGCAGCGTCCATAGGAGGTTGAGATGAAAGCATATATCTGGATAACTAAAATATCCCGGCGTTTGGCTGGCAGCGCTCGCTGCTTCCTCCGTAATGATTTCCTGCCCCTCTGCGCGAGCGGGGAGGCTCCTTTCTTGGTCCAGAACAAAACTGCATTAAACAATACTTCCCATTGTTTGCCCTTTCATTCAAAGGGAAGGAGCCGCTGCCCTCTGAAGATACAAATTAATTAGAAGGGAATACTATCCTGTTCTTCAGAGCATAAAGGCCAAACAGAGTGGCTTTCTTTGAAAACACGGGACCAAAGTGTCTCTTGTATCCTGCTTCTTTACATAACCGATTGCTATCTGCGGAATTGAGGTGGCACTGAAAGGCCCAAATCTTCCCTCGCTTTTGTTTAGTATCGTTGAATTTGCGCTAATGCTTTAACGGAGACAAAGTCCAAAAAATGATTCATGCCCGTGTTTAATAAGAGATTTATAGACAGCGAGCCAGCAGGACAGATGTAACCAAAATAGAATAGTGGATTGAGTTACACTTGGGCTTTTTAGCCCAAATTTTAGTTTGTTTTTTGAAGCGTTTGATTTCACAGGAAGAAATGTAAAATTCTCGATGGCTCCATGTATAGGAAATGAAATGCCTTCAAAAGCAAAGAATTTCTTCACGGCAGGATTGTCTTCCTGAGAAGCTGCTTTTCTTCCCGGAAGCAGGTTTGACACCAAATCCTTCAAAATTTCTCCCGGAAGGTAGTGTAGAACACGGCGCTTGTGCTGCTGGTTCTCTTGCCTGCCTCGTTGTTGCTACTTTAGGATCTCTTTGGCCCCAAAATTGTTCATTGTTGAATGTTGGCCTGTAGAAAGTGGTAGAGCAGGTAGGTTTGTCCTTGGCCGCTGTAGCCGTTTGCCACTTGGATGCTGTAGGTGTTTAATTTCCTCAATGACAGCAGTCGTGATGAAGCAGCGGGCAGGAGGTGGGCATGGCTGGTGGCCCTTCCAGGAGGACTTCTCTTCTGCTCCCGTTACTGCAATATCGGCTCACAAGCTGCGAGGACCTTCTCCTGCTCCGAACTCTGCCTCGGTTGGGGTTGATGGCAATTACTTGCCCTGGAGACCCGCAGCCTTTATGTCGCTTAAAGACATAACTGGAGGCTTCTAAGAAAGTTCCTGAGAATCCGTACCAGTCTGCCCGGCTTCCCCTCAGCAGCTTCGCATCTGCTGGTTTTTAGGTGGTGAGGAGTATCGCGGGTGCTTTTGACCCGAGTCATTAGTTAAAAGTAAAAATGAAACGTTAAAAATGCAGTTTTACACAACCCGGGCGGAGCGTTGTGCTTTTAAGGGCGCGCGATGGTTCTCCTGCTCCTGCCGGGCAGCCGAAGCGGTGGCTCCGTGGAGAGCCCGGCGCTGCGGAGCGCTCGCCCTGACGAGCTGCCTGCAATTAGCGGGAGCCCCGTGCACGGGCACGGCCTCGGCCTCACCTGTCCTGTCGCCTGATGGTTCAGGGACACGCATTTAGCCCAAAAAGCTCTTGCCAAATTCTGTTTTACCCCTGATAGCATCAAGTACCCGTCTTTCATTGCTGCTATTGAACATAGGGTAGGATGGGATGGGATAGGATAGGATAGGATAGGATAGGATAGCATGGGATGGGATGGGATGGGATGGAATAGGATGGGATGGGATGGGATGGAATAGGGTAGGGTAGGATGGGATGGGATAGGATAGGATAGGATACGATGGGATGGGATGGGATGGGATGGGATGGGATGGGATGGGATGGGATGGGATAGGGTAGGATGGAATGGGATAGTGTAGGAGAGGAGAGGGTGGGATAGGATAGGATAGGATAGGATAGGATAGGATAGGATAGGATAGGATAGGATAGGATAGGATAGGATGGGATAGGATGGGATGGGATGGGATGGGATAGGGTAGGATGGGATAGGGTGGGGTGGTGTGGGGTGGGATAGGATAGGACGTCCCAGTCTGGTTTCTGGGATTTATCATCAGAACGATAACTGCTATGTGGTGTATACAATCTTACCTTTTAGTTCAGCCGGTGTGTAACGTGCAGGGGACTCTGGGGGGGAGCTGACGGCGGTGTCCTCCATTCCTGCTGCTTCCTCCCCCCTGGAGATTTGCGTTTATTTTGCAGTGGCCCTTGTGCCGTAACCTGCCTCGGTGAGCACCGCCAGAGCCAGAAGGCCTGGGAAGGGCAGCAGAGCGGGCCCTACCTGGGTGTTGGTTTCCCCATACCTAGTGCTCATCTGCTTTTGATTTGTTTAAGCTGGAAAAAATACTACTATTTAATCGGATATACTCTGCTTATCACTCTTGGAAAGCGTGAGGAAGACAGCAGGTCTTTGAGCTGCTTCCTCTGTGTGAGCAGAAGATGACGCCCGTCTCCAAGGGGAGGGTGCCTGGATGCTTGGGACCACAATTGAACAGGGAAATACTTCAGGTGGTGAAAATTCTGTATGTCAGTGGGACTGCGCATCAGGGCGACAAAGCCCTGCCGCTTTGCCTGGGGGATCGGGCTGTGCTGGCAAGAGAAGGTGGTTTTAAAACATCACGTGAGTTGTTCTGCTGATGTTTGGTCCTTAATGGCTGAAGGAAGCGCCGCTGTGCCGCGGTGCAGCTCCACGAGCGAGGGGCATCCTCCCGCCTTCCCACTTTTTGAGGAAGGAGGGAGCGATGAGGGTGGGGATGCTTCCAGCCCCGTGGCTGCGATAGGATGCCCCGGCACGGCACGGCGTCGCGGGGCATGTCCTAGTTAGAACACTGCTCCCATTGTGCCGGAGCCATCGCCCTTCGGTTACTGCAGCAACAAGTCTGCAAAACTTGTTATTTTATCTCCAGAGTGGAAAAGGGTCCCCCGGAACACCGAAATAATTGCGGGAAGAGACACCTCTTGAGTAGGAGACATTTTGAGTTCAGAAACGCTAATTGCTGGGATTTTTTTTTTTCTTCTCTCTGTATTCACAGATATCAAAGCACAGAGCCGGGTTTGATTTTATGCGTGGCACTTGCCACGTTATCAAACAGTTTCGAGGAAGGAGATGGATCGTTGTAGAGCTGGGCTGCAATTCAGAATTTCTGGCTGCTCCCGGCGCAGCTGGAGTTGGTGTACACCCATGGCAGCCCTCTTTTGCTGTCAAAAATTGTAATTTTAGGCAAACCTGCGGACTTGCACTGTAAACGTGCTTTAGAAAGCAAATCCTCTGTATGCCCACAAGACGCAGACTTGCCCGGCGCTGGTAGCACAGCTCAGTTCTGGCAGCGTTTCGATGGTGGGGGTCGCTAACGGGCAGCGGTGGCTGCGGGGGTGCTACGCTGGGGCAGGTCACAGCTCCGTCCTGGCAAAACCCAGGAATTTGGTTTCGAAGCTACAGCTCAATACCGTTTTTTTGGCTTGTTGGTTGGGGTCTCTCTTGTTACCGAGAGGAAACGTTAGCCCACAAAGGGCAGAGTAAGAGAAGGTGCGTCGGGGGGTGAGTTGGAGCTTGCGGGACACGGTTGGTGGGCACCATCTTGGGGGGAGACTATGGTGACGTTTCTCAGTGTCTGCAGGGTCTGATTGTTAACTTCAGCAGGAAAAAAAAAAACATCAAGAGAGGTAGTTATGGTACTGCTGCAGGTATTTCTCAAACTCGGGCAATTTACTGCCTGTTTTAGACCCCCCTGGTGAAGTAACCTGCCGTTCTTCTGGGAGCCTTTGGGGAAGCCAACTCCGTACGCTGCATTTCTAGAACGACACCAGCTGTGCAGAGTTGCCCATTTTCATAAATGATTAACTTAGGAAAAGTTAAAGCGTAATTAGATTCTAAGATTCCCTCTCGCAGAACCCCAGTGCGCATACGAGACGGCTGTGGTGGATGGCGGGGGAGACCGGGCGATCTCTCCGTGCTGTCAGGTGGCATCTGCCCTGCGGCCGATCGCCCCGGCGAGTGGTTGTACTGCCGGAGGGAGGAATATTTCCAAGAGCTATGTGAAAAAGTCAAAATCCGACCTTCTGTTAACGTTGTGCCTGCAGAATAAACTGTTTTAATGGTTTTCCCTTTTAATTTTTAAGTTGCTCAAGAGAAGCCAGAGCAGATCCCACTGGAGAACCGCTCCTGTGTCCTCATACGACGGGATCTCGTTGCTCTCCCAGCCAGTCTTATCAGTCAAATCGGATACCGTTGCCACCCAAAACTCTACTCAGAGGGAGATCCTGGAGAAAAACTTGAGCTCGTTGCAGGTAATGAGGGGGTAACTTCTCTTTGCTTGGGAACGCCCGGGGATCGCTGATGTTTTCCTTCTCAAAATGGGTTCTGCATCTTGCTTGCGCCATTGCTGGAGTCGAGCATCTTGTGTGCCCTTGCTGTGTCTTTCTGGATTATTCATCACCAATCATCTTTTAAAAAGTTCTGAGTTTCCTTTAATTTGCTGATAGAAAAATGTGTCATTAACAGGATTTATTCAATTGAATTAATTTAGCATTTTAATTGAATTCTCCAGCTTGTGTTCTTCCTGATTGGTGTGGGCTGCATCGCAATTGTGTTTTGATTTAGATGTGCAGATCTAAAAAAAAAACCAAAAAAACAAAAACCCCATTGCATTATAAGATTTGCAAATGGAGATGAAACTTGTGTCACTGAACAAGCTTTGAAAAACCCGTAAAAGTTTTTTTTAAAAATCGGGGGTGTTCCTAAACGGTGAAATGCTGCAGTGGGAAGGAAGAGAAGTCATCGGTTTGGGTCCTTTCTTCTGTCTTTATTTTCAGTTTTGGGGGTATTTACAAGATCAGGAGAATTCTCTACTCTGTAAAGGATTTATGGCCAACTTGAGGTGGAAGACGGTGCTGTTTAACTTGTAATGCTATTGGTGGCATAGAGCTGGAGAAGGAGTGAAATCCGGTGGCCGTGCCAGCCTGCCGCCCCGCTGCCCCCAGCGCCGCACAGAAGACTGGACGGGGGTGTCTGGATCAAAATTCCAGTTTAAATAATTATATTCTGCTTCTCTAAGTCCCCCCCCTCCAGCTCCGTGCTGGTGTGAAGCTTTTCCCCTTGGGCGCAGCTGTGTTTAGACGCAGCGCTCGTTGCACGGCCGCCCGTGCCCGCTGCCCCGGCGGGGAGGGCTAATTAATACCTGTAAAGCCCTCGGTACAAACAGGACGTGTGGCAGTGCAATCAATCCAAATCAGTCGTCCTTTCTTTCTGGTCTTTTATCCCTTGGTGAGCAGCGTGATTTTATTTGCAGTCTGTAGGAGGAATCTGAATTTCAGGGGCTGCCCGGAAAGGTCTCCGTCCGACGGAGGACGGGTCTTGGAGGGGAGGCGGGAGGAGGACGCACGCGCTGTAACGCAGCACACAGCCACCAGTATTTATTTGGTATCTGGAATATTCATTTTGTACCCATTTACATTTTATGTGAGACTTCTTAAAACCATCAAGTGGTGCAGGTTATTTTCACAGTGAGAGCTGCAAATTGGCTCGAGGCAGCTCTGCTTGATTTACATTTTTCAATCTGGTAAAAAAAAAAAANTAATATCTCTAACCGATAGTGGCTGCCTCGGTTATTTTTTATTTATTAAAGTGAAGTTACCCTGGGTAGCGTCCGGCGTTCCCTCTGATGGCTTATCTCTTAAAATACCGCTGCCGAAGAACGCTAATTCCTGCCTCAAACCCGGGGAGCCCTGGGGGCGGCATGACCCCGGGGCGCACCGGAGGATCCCGCAGCCCGCGTTCTCCTCGACCCTCCGTTCGGAGCGTTCTCCTTTCGGCTCCGATTTTTCACGCCCTAATGTATTCCGCGAACTGGATCCGCTCTCTCCGAGAGGGTCTTCCACCAGCCCCTGCGGTCAGCGTTAACGCAGCTGCCGGACGCAGACGGGGTGCGCGGAGCCCGGCGGGGAGTGGGACCGCTCGGAGCTGGAGCGGTGCTGGTTGTTTTGTGGGGCAGGACCGGCGGTCCGGGCTGCCGGCGGCGGCAGGGAGGGTGCGGGCAGCTGCCAGCCCCGGGCAGAGGGTCGGGCTGGGGATGCTGCCGGCGGCGGCAGGGAGGGTGCGGGCAGCTGCCGGCCCCCGGCAGAGGGTCGGGCTGGGGATGCTGCCGCCCGCCGGCGTGCGTGGGCTGCTCGGCGGCGCTCTCTTCACCCCGGGGGGGACATCAGGGACAGTCATCTGTGGGCTTTCCTGGAAATCCGGGAGGTAATTTTATTTCTCCAGTAAGATGGGTTTATATCTTGAGAACAGAGCGTGTTCTGGAGCCAGATACGACCCATTATTTAATCTTAATTAAAAGCAAATACCAAAACCCTCTCGTATGACCGTGCACTTGGAAAACAGGATAACCTCCCCGGCAAGCCGATGCTGCGGCGGGAGCGGTTTGGTCCGTGTGAGCTATGTGCAAAGTAAAAGGGATTGATACGAAACCTGCTGGAAAGCGCTGCCAAAGCCCTGGACGTGTGAAGCAGCTTTGGCAGGAGCTCCTTTCTCTTCCAGAGAACGTCCATTAAGGCAGTCTGTTTCAAAGTCAGCAGTTCCTGCGCTTGAGAAGGAAAATTCCCTGCTCACCAGAAGTGTCAAGAGGGGACGGGCTGGGATTTTTGGAAAGAGATCTGGAGCGTAAGCGAGTACCTCTGCTGCGCTAGACAGGGTTTCTTCCTTTCTTTCTGGTTATGCGTTCTGCGCTCTTCCACTTGAGAAAAGAAGAGGCCAAATGGATTGGGGTTTTCTTCCGTCAGAAAGAATAAATATCAGATTATTTATTCTTTCTGAAGGAAGAAAACATGTGCATACAGAATCACCAAATGAAGCGTCGCACTGTGTTTCTTTGCAAAAAAAACCCCAAAACTTGAGTCCTTTCATTTGATTTCCATAGACTTCCTTTCTGTAATGACAAAATTGGGAATTATTACTAGCCGGGACTTGCCAAGACCCCGCGGGACTGCGGTAACAGTCCTTGCTGGGCCTGGGCTTTCCCAAAAATCCTGCTCTCCTCGCTGGGCTGCCGTGGCAGCACGTGAGGAACGCTCTCCCTCCTGCCTTACCCCCTCACCCCGGCGCAGGCGGAGCGGTGCGGTGCCGGCGCGGAGGCGGCGCTGCCGGCGAGGCTGGAATTCTGAGCTCTCCCTCTCCCACCCTTCCAGGCTCGGGGGTTTACATCACCCGGGGGCAGCTGATGAATTGCCACTTATGTGCCGGTGTCAAACACAAGGTCCTTCTGAGACGTCTTCTGGCCACCTTCTTTGATCGGTACGTCCTCTTGCTCTTTGTGCTCTCCCAAGGGATTCCGTTGATTTTCTGGTGGTTTAACCACGTTAATAGATAATGTGCGATGAGTGCTTCATCCTCTGTACACGCTGCACTGATTTCTGTGCTTTTTCTCAACGACGCTCGAACCTGAGCACCAGGTTTTCCAATTCCTCGCCTTAAAATCGTGTAACGCGGTGATCCCCCCATAAGGACCTGGAGGGAAGAGGACGAGGCAGCGGCCGTCCCCTGGAGTCCCCGGGGTAAGGATGTTCCTTTGCCTTCCTTGCAGGAACACGCTTGCCAACAGCTGCGGAACTGGAATCCGGTCCTCCACGAGCGATCCCAGCAGGAAGCCCCTGGACAGCAGGGTTCTTAATGCCGTCAAATGTAAGGAGAGAGATTTACTGCTGCTCTGTTGGAACAGCGTGCCGAGAGCAAAGCCGAAACCTAAGCAGGGAAGGCCACCTCTGTTGCATAATATGGGAACTACATGTGGTCAAATTAGGTTATAGGAAAATTAATTTATTTTTATTTTGCAGCATTTTTAGGGGGGCTGAGGTGCATATTATTTTTTTTATTTGTTTGGCAGTATCATTATTGCTACTTGGCTGGTTTGCTATATTTTAAAGCATGAATTTCGCAGTTAATAATTATTTTATTGATAGGTGCTCTAAGAAGGAAACCAAAATTATGTTTTGGGCAACATTCAGAGCATGATACCGCTGAAACAGGTCATCCCTGTGTGTTGGCTGTGATGCCCCCGGGCTCCGGCTCGCATTCGGATTGATCCACGTGCGGGGCTGTGCCGAATCCCCGCGTGGGCGGGAGCGGAGCGTCCAGCTCCACTCCAGCTCCCAGAGACGTCCCCCGCGCATCTCTCGGAGGTGCTGTCCCTGCGGTGCCCGGGAGCAGTCGTGCCCTGGGCTTTTTGGGGCCGCTGGTCTTCAGCAGTGAATGCCCCCCACAGGATGAGCCACGAGGATGATGCGAGGGCTGGAGCACCTCTCCTATGAGGAGAGGCTGAAAGAGTTGGGGCTGTTCAGCCTGGAGAAGAGAAGGCTCCGCGGAGACCTTATTGCGGCCTTCCAGTCCCCAAAGGGGCTCCAGGAGAGCTGGGGAAGGACTTTTTACTGGGGCATGTAGTGATAGGACGAGGGGGAATGGCTTCAAACTGGAAGAGGGCAGGTTTAGATTGAACATTAGGAAGAAGTTTTTCACTTTGAGGGTGGTGAGGCACTGGACCAGGTTGCCCAGAGAGGTTGTTGAGGCCCCATCCCTGGAGGTGTTCAAGGCCAGGCTGGACGTGGCCTTGGGCAGCCTGGTCTGGTGGGAGGTGTCCCTGCCTATGGCAGGGGGGTTGGAACTCGATGATCTTCAAGATCCTTTCCAACCTAAACCATTCTATGATTCTATGATTCTAATTGTTGCTGTGCTGCTGAACTCCAGGGGCCTTCCAGCCACCCTCTGAGATCTGCAGCACGTGGAGAAAAGGGATAAGGTGGCAGATGTTCAATACGTGGACAAAATCACCAGACTGGGCTGGTGGTGCTTGCCCGTAGCTTGTGCGTGGTGCTGTGGTTAGCAGCTTCGCCCTGCAGAGCCCTGGGGCTGGACCTTCCAGCCTTGGTCCTTGCTGGGGCTTGCAAAGAGTTTCAGAGGTTGGAAAGGCATCGCTGTGCAGTGACAGTGCCTACAACACGCTGTCGTGGTCAGGACATAAGATGACCCCGTACTGCCTGAATTTTACCCTGTCCACCAGCTTTAGCTGATAGTTGCTCACCGTGGCAGTTCCTTGGATGTTGCTCCATACCATCAGGTGTGTGGTCCCTGCGGAGGAGCAGGGCTGCAGCGGGGCTTCCACAGGCGACATGCCAGCTGATGTGCTGCTGGTGGGACACTGGAGCAGCCGTGCTGGCCAGGCTGGTGGTCTCTGCAGTGCTGGTTGGCCCCACGGTGGCCGGCACGAGGCGTGGGACAGGCAGAGGACGGTCGTTCAGGCAATCTCCTCTGCTCGATCGAGAGCAGCTCTTGACGTTTTCCAGCCCCGTGGCTGTGCCTGCACCACCGTGGCTTTAAGAGCCGTTCGTGGATGTGCTGTTGAGGAGTTTGCGTTGACCTTTTCTGTGTCCATCTCTGCTTTCGGCCATGCCAGCGTGCCGCGGCCTTGGCTGGGTCCTGCAGGCAGAGCCCGGTCCCGCCGGGGCTCGCCGGGTCCCCGGGCAGTGAGTTCTCCTTCTCCAGCCCCTTCCCCGTGCCACCTGCGGGTTTTATGCCTTCTGGTTTTCTCTCTTCTCGGTCGTGTCCATCTTGAGCTGAGGAGCCCTTGTCTGTAAGCCTCTCCTCGCGAGAGCTCTGGCCCACGGGTGAACCTCCCCTCCGTGGCACCAGCCCGCGCTGAGCCTCGCGGCAGGTCTCCAGGCCGGCGCGGAGGCTGTGATCACGCAGCCGCCCTCCTGTTGCTTCCTCTGAATCCTCAGCTCTGTGTATCCCTGTCTTTGCAGTGTATTGTCAGAATTTTGCCCCGAGCTTTAAGGAAAGCGAGATGAATGTTATAGCAGCCGATATGTGCACCAACGCCCGCCGGGTCCGCAAGCGCTGGCTGCCGAAGATTA
>VUYV01000038.1:4786431-4829080 GCA_008711295.1 Anarhynchus alexandrinus
AAAAAAAAAAAAAAAAAAAAGAAAGAAATGCTGAGCCACAAACCAAGACGACAGATAAATCCAGGAGGGGAATGTAATCTCACTCACTGGGCCCAACCAGAAGTTACAATACATAAATTATTGCGCCTAAAAGCTTCTATAATTTCACTTCTATTTGATTCACCATAAAGTACCACAATGCCCTCTGCATCTACCCGTTTCATTATACATTTGTACCAAGACACAGCTTATGCTTAAAATAACATTACTGGAATAGAGATGGACAAGAGAATTCATTTGAATGGAAATCAATTTGATTAGAAAAGTAAATTACCCAGGGTATATGAGCAGCATATTGCAGTTCTGAATAATAATAATAATAATAAAAAAATAAATCAGTGGCAGCAAAGGATCTTAAATGTTTTCGCAGAACGGAGCCACTCGGGCAGTGACGGAGCTGTGAGCGCTGCCCAACACGGAGCCGGGGCTGTGTCCCCACTCCTGTGTACCCCAGGGCAGAGCTGCCCCACGCCCCCAGGGACCCCCCTGCCAGCGGGACCCTCTGCAGGGGACGAGCCCGTTCGTGTCTCCTCCCTGCCCGAAAGCGATGCGCACGGCCGGGTGCAGGTGCGGGGCCGCAGGCGATGGCCGTGGTCATGGCTGTGTGCGGGTTTACGTGGCTGGAGGTGCCTTCAGGGGTGTGATTTTATGTGCCCCGGGGTGATGCTGGTCTGAAACGGGCATCGGCCGAACCACCGTCCCCCTCCAGCCACCGGACTGGGAGTCACCGCTCCTATTTGGGTGACACCTGGGATAGCACGCCGGGGCGCTGCCCTGGCTGGGGGGAGGATGGCAGCGTCCCTCCCTTCATGTCCATCCTCCGCTGCCAAAAAAAAGGTGCCAAGGAGGCCGACAAGGTGGCAAGGAGCTAGGGAGACCGGTGGCCATCAGTGGCAGGAGCCAGGGCGGGACCCCCAGTCGCTCCCTAAAGGGGCGTTCCCCCTGCGCCGGCTGCGGTGCAAGGAGACGGCTGCGTCGCCCACTTTGCTGAGCTGTGATATTTTATAAATAATCAATTGGTATTTAATTCCCATGTGATAACTGTCTTATTAAATCTAAATTTAATGTGTATTTGGGAAACCCTAATTTAAAGTGTTACTGCATGCACCATCTGGTGTGCTCTCTAAATACAAATGCAATAACATAATTCAGAATTACATCATAAAAGTAAGTTATAAGAGATTAAAATGCACAACTATGTTCTTCAGTCAAGGCAGCTTTTATGCTTTTTCTCCTGATTTAGACACAAATCACAGCCGAAACATCCCTACCACCCTGATTAAGTGATTTTCTGCAGGGATTTTTGTTTTAATGGCGAGCGGGAGCGCACGGGAGGGAGTTCGGAGCAGAGCAGGAGCAGGTGCCGCGCTCTGCTGCCATCAAAGACACGGTTGAAACCTTCTACTCGCCGGTGCGCGGGAGGTTTTGGGGCCCTGAGTGCTGCCTGAGGGTGAGGAGAGGTGATGGGCACGGGGCACCCCAGGGTGCTGCGTCCCCCCCGCCCCACCAGCGAGCTCCCCCAGCACAGCAGAGGGCTGCTCACCTCAAGCATTAGGGTTTTTTGAAGGTAATGCCTTAACGCCGGTCAGAGCGTCCCCTCTCGGCCCCTTTCCAGCGGCGAGGGCTGAGCCGGGCACGGGGGGGACTCGGCGACGCACCAGGCTGCCTTTTGTCCAAAAAGCGCTCAAATATAACTCAGCGTTAGGTGCGTCAATGATCTTTTAGAGCGGCAGTAAGTCTAATATCTTCGCAAAACCCCCTATTTTCTCTCTACATTGAATGAAACATGAGATTTCTTAATAGAGAGGGAAATTAAAATCTAGTTTTATTGCAGTTCCTGTAACTGGTATCTAAGCTATTAATAATCAATCCGTTCTTGCTTAAAAGCTAACATTTATCACGCCAGCTGCGATGAGCTGACGGGCACTGGGGGGAAAGTACAATTGACTGCAATTACACTTTGAAAAATGTTATCTGTGCCACTGACCACTGGGGATAAATGATGAGGTTTCATTTGTTTCTTCAAGCTTCAGATTCTTTTTCCCGACTTTTTTTTTTGTTGGGCTTTTCTTTCTTTTTTGTTTTGCCCATAGGTTGGCTCAACACTGAGCTGCTCAGGGCAGTCGTGGCCTCAGAGGGACCCCGGGAAGGGAACCGAAGTGTCCCGAAGTCATGGGGATCCTCCACGCTGTGCCCTGGTGAGTGCAAGTGCCATCCCTCTGCTCCTGTCCCATCTGGGGACATCGCACCTTCCTCATCCTCCCTCACCTGAGGACATCGCACCTTCCTCATCCTCCCTCACCTATGGACATCATACCCGGGGACATCACACCTTCCTCATCCTCCCTCACCTGGGGACACCATACCTGGGGACACCGCACCTTCCTCATCCTCCCTCACCTATGGACATCATACCTGGGGACATCGCACCTTCCTCATCCTCACCTGGGGACATCATACCTAGCGACACCACACCTTCCTCATCCTCCTTCACCTGGGGACACCATGCTCAGGGTGAGCAGTGATCTCTGCCCCGAAGGCCACCCACGGGTGCCTGTTGAGGCTGGATGACCCACCGGCCGGCAGCTGCCCTGCCCGAGGGGGTCTCTTCCCCTGATTTAGGATAAAATGCCATTGCGGAGAGGGGCTGCACACGGCTCCGGGTCCGGCACAAGCACGGCGTTGGGAGAGGACCCCTCGACCAGCCTTGTTCTGGGGCCACCAGACCTCTCCGAGCAAAGACCCCAGCACAAAAGTTTCTTAGTTTTCTTCCTGCGTTTTACAGCGGGGAGGAAGAGGCTGGGGAAGGAATTGATTTGCTTGATTTAGTGGTATTAATGACGCAGCTGACCGTAGATCTCCCGCAGCAATATTACGTTGCCCGCGATAATTCTCCAGACTCCAAACTTTTCAAATGAGTTTTTGCAATTTAAAATTAATAATTGTTCTGTCTAGAACAAGGATAATTAAATGCCTGTTCATCCTCATTATTGTCAGCCTTGTGATTTGTTGTTTTCTCTGTAATAAAATTAACCGGTTTAACTAATGGGTGCCAAAACTTGATAATTAAAGCTGAGCAAATAATTTGCAACAAATAATTTACCCATTGGATTTGGCGGGGTCCATGGCAGACGCAGGGCTGACGGTGAGGGGCCGGGAGCCAGCGGCGATGCCCGACCCTGCGTGGGGCACCCCGGGCAACCGCCTTTTTCTTACAATGGTCGTTTTTTTAATGAAAATCCTTTTATTTTTATCTTTCTAAGACAAGAGGTTCCCATCATGGGCGTTGTCATAGAACTGGAGCATGAGGCGGGTTGTTCCTCAAAGTTTTGTGGGGCCGTCCATCGACGAGGAGGCCCATGAGAATTCGCGGCTGCTCTCCGGTAAATCCCACCGCTGTGGAGGTGGTGGAAAAACGGCAGCTCTCGGGGGGAGGCGAGAAATTCAAAGGATGAACCAACAAAAGAAATGTGGTCAGACACAATCTTCTAACAAGAATGGACTTTAAAATTATGGTTATTAGCAAGGTTTCATTTCAGCAGCAGTTAAAGAAGCTTTAGAAGGTATCGCAATTAATTTGTAAGTTTATATTACACATTACAACGCGAGGGGCCATTAACGAGGCGCTGACATTAAATTTAATGTACTCGGCGGATGGGGCAGTTTGTCTCTCCCTCCGGGGCGGGTTTCTGGGTGGGTGGTTGGGGTTCGGCGCTGCCGTGTTTCTCCCCGGGGTGGGGGGTGCGGCGGTGCCGGGGACCCCCGCGAGGTCGGGCAGGGCTGCGCGGGCACCGCCGGTGCTGCCGGCACCGGGGGGGGGTTATCACGGTGCCGCCCCACGGTGCCGTGGCCGTGCAGGGTCTGGGGGGCACCGGTGGGGAAGCGAAGTTTTGGCCCCAGCTCCGTGGCACGGCCGATGAGGCTCAGATGAATATAAGGAGAATATGAAATGTCTCATACCTATAACTTTAAATTAAAAAAGCAATGTACTGTTTATTGGTTCTTCCAAGTGTCTCCGGAGCGGCAGGCTCATAAAGATCATATTACAGTACAAGCCATTATGCAAAGAGTTTACTATATATACATTTCTAAATGCTTCAGCAAACAGCAGCCTACTTATGAGCAGAGAAGGATAACTGGTTCGTTTGGGGTAACAAATGATCCTTGATTTGATTTTAAATGCAATGACAGCAAAATTTATTTCTTATTTAATCACTTGCCAGAGCTGTTGAGGACGGGATGGTATTAAACTGCACAATGCAGCATATGACTACTGAATCAGTTGAAATAGGCATAAGAATATATTATGTTTATAGGATAGAAAAAGATTGTACAGCAATGCATATAACTAGAATGGGTATTTTTGTCATTTATACAGTAGCTTATATCATTATTTCTTCCCGCTTCCAATTTTTCAGTAATAAAAATACAGGGGATGTGATTCTCTTTGCATTACAGATAAACCATCTTGATTCTTTATTAAATATTTTTATTAATCTGAAGTACTACAAAGCATTTGAGCAGATAAATCAGGCTCCGAATAGTCATTTCCTCTCTGCTATGGCTCTATAAAGTGGATTCATTTATGAGTGCGCAATACCAGAAAAGAAGGTTTCCATATTCATTAATATGCTCCCTTATGGTCCCGGTTTTATATCCTGCTGTACCGTGCAGAAGGACCAGCACTAACTTGTTCCCCCAAATGAAACAGGTCTCGGTAATCCACTCTGTAATCCCTGTCTGGTTTTGTGTCTGATTTAATTAGGAATCCCCGCTCAGGTACCACCCGCCAGACACCGGGGTGGGGGGAGGATGCGAGGGTCTCACAAGCCCCGGCCCCACCAGCACTCCTCGCCCTCCAGTCGGCAGCGGGGTACACCAGCGCCTTTGGGGTGATTTGGGGATGGATCCAGCCCCAGCATCATCTCATCATATCATATATCATATCATATCATCTCATATCATCTCATATCATCTCATATCATCTCATCTCATCTCATCTCATCTCATATCATATCATATCATAGAATGGGTTGGGTTGGGTTGGGTTGGGTTGGGTTAGAAGGGACCTTAAAGCTCGTCCAGTCCGCTGGGCAGGGACACCTCCCACCAGCCCAGGTTGCTCCAAGCCCCATCCAACCTGGCCTTGAACACCTCCAGGGATGGGGCAGCCACAGCTTCTCGGGGCAACCTGCGCCAGGGGCTCACCACACTCACAGGAAAGAATTTCTTCACAATGTCTCATCTAAATCTCCCCTCTTTCCATGTAAAACTGTTCCCCCTCGTCCCACGGCTCCCCTCCCTGATCCAGAGTCCCTCCCCAGCTCTCCTGGAGCCCCTTTAGGCACTGGAAGGGTCTCTAAGGTCTCCCCGGAGCCTTCTCTTCTCCAGGCTGAACCCCCCCAACTCTCCCAGCCTGTCCTCCCAGCAGAGGGGCTCCAGCCCTCTGATGATCATCATCCCTTCCTTGCCAGCTCCAGACCAGCACCTTTGCTTGTCACCCCAGCTCCTCTCCCCATAGGATGTGGGGATCCCATTATTTGGCAGAGGGACCAATGGGGGATTTGGGGTCAGCCCCTTTTGGGGGGGTGCCTGATACCACGGGGCTCTGCCCTAAAGCGTCTCTGGCCTCTCGCTGCCCCTTTGCCCCCATCACCCCACATCCTCCCACCCTACAGAAAGCTGCACTTTGGGGCCAGCACCGTGCTTTTGGCCAAGCCCCGCCATGCCCAAGCGGCTCAGGGCCGTCCCAGGGGATGCTGCCCGGGGATGGGGGGACACATTTGCGGGGGCAAGTTGAAGCTGTCAGCATTCAGCCTCCGACAGCTGACAAGTCATTTAGTCATCAGAGGAAGCCGTGGAGAGGCACAAAGGAATTAAATCTATTTAAAACACAGCCAGGTGTGCAAACAAGTTTATCCTATTGTAACAGCTAACGCGTGAATCAGGAGGGCTCTATAAAGGTTACAGCAGCCACGCAGTTATTTAGGGCTCTCTGGGAGGTGTGGCATTTAGTGCCTGTGTTTGCTGGGGCTGTGGGACCCATTGGGACCCCCACAACCGCTGCCTTTGCCCTGCTGAGCCCAGGGCTGCGTCCCCCTGCCCCACACCGGGGTTGGCCTCATCCTGCCCCTTTGCCCCTCCTCGCCCCAGCTACTGCTGGCACCCCCGGGGGGACTTGGCTTTGATTTCAAATTTTACTGCAGCAGCTGTTTAACATTTGTTTGCTGTTTGGAAACAGGAATTACGGCGCTCGGCAAAAGGCAGGGTCCCTCCGGAGCTGCCGCTGGCAGCTGGCGCGGCCCCAGCGCAGCACCCCGGGGCTCCGGCACTCCACAGCGTTCCTCCTGCTACGGGTGGCCTTTAGCAGCCGAGCTGCGATGGCGTGCCGGGGGGCAGGAGCCCATCTGTGGGGGGATTCAGCTGGGCTTTTGCTCAGACTGCTGGTTTTTTCCTGCTTTCGAGCATCCCTGCCCTTTCCAGAGCATCCTCACGCCCCTGCACCGGCGCAGCCTGGTCCGGCACTCTGGTGGGAGCCCACCAGCGTCACAGGAGGATGCGGATGGGGCTTTCCCCCACCCTTTCCCTTCTTTTGGGCTAAGGCGAAGTGGGGATTTGTCCCCACGGGGAAGGGTCTGCACCGGGAACTGTGGCGGGATGGCTGATTTCACGTGTCTCACCGACAGGGTCGGAGCCGGTTTGGAGCGGAGCTGTTGCACCTCTTCATACGCACCGGGGCGCTTTCCTTGCTGGGAGCCACTGGGGCTGCGTATAAACCTGCCGTCAGCCGCAACTGTCTCACAGATGTCCCAGGACATGAATTCTTTCTCCAGTTTTAGTGCTGGCGTAAAGCTAAATTATGGTAGTTGTCAGCATTAGCAAAAACTGTCATCTCCATCCTGCCCATAAAAAGCATGGCGGTGGGGGCTGGGAGAGACGAAGGAGAAGTGTGTCAGCTCCCGTTTTCTGAAAATTATAGGGACCAGTTTATTGTGCTGTGGGACTGGGACTGGTGCTGGTGGGTCGGCTGTGACTGGGGTCACCGGCGCCGCAGCAAAAGCCAGGGCAGGGCGGCAGCGCGGGCACCTCGGCCACAGGAAGCTCTTCTCCATTCCTCCACCTCCATCTTCAACGTCGGCAAGGACCGGTGGCATCCCCAGACCCCTCTTGGGGCCAGCGGCCGGTCCGCCCCACGGTGAGGATGGTGGAAGCCACGTTCAAGTTAAATCCAACCCAGAAACTCTTACGGCACCTGCCGGGGCTCGAGCACGGACACCTCGGGAAGCGCCGGAGGGCTGTGCCTCCGCTCTGCGGCAGATTGCCGTCGGTGTAGAGGTGTCGGCGCTCCTCCTTTCCAGGACACACCGATGCTTTAAACACCGACTTAGGAAAAAGCGGGAGCGGAAGAGTTTTACACCTTCGCAAAACAATGTCCAAGAAGGAAACGAGCAGCCGGCAATTGTAATTGAGATGGATGAAAGGGCGGCCGGCTTCCCCCAAAGCGTTTCAGGCAACATACTTGAGAAGAATATGAAGTGCTGCTGCTCTCTAAAGATCGCCACGCTGCGGCTAAATTATTAATGACTAGGAATGATTTCATATTTAATCTAAAGACTATTAATTACACTGCAGAAGAGCAACACACCATCCTGAGAGCCCCTCTCACCAACTGAATAATTTAGCGATGCCCCATATTTTACCTCAATGTCAAGGCGGGCGGTGACATGCCTCCTGTGTGCGCAGCCCGGTGGCGTTTGGGGCAGACGCTGATGTCCCAAGGGGTACGTGATGCTGAGGACTAACCCCGACCTCCGAGCCCCCCCGGCCTGATGGAGGGTGCCGGGTGGAGGGGGGCACGTGGGGCTCCCGTGGGGCTGGGGGCACAGCCGTCCCCCCGGCCGGGCTCGGAGCCCAGCGGCAGCCCCAGCTGTGGAAACGCTGAAGACAGATGTTTATTTGGCCAGGATTATTTGCTGATCACTGTTACGGTGATCCAAGATGATCATTAAAAAGTGAAATGGGCTGTTTAATAATAATGCTCAGAGCACGCAGCGCGCCTCGCATTACGAGGATGTTTAAGCATGAGCCCAATTAAGTCCCTCGCATCCCTCCAGAATTACCCCAGTTGTGCAAACTATTAGGCGAACTCCAGGCTCCCCGTACTCGCAGGCAATCCCGGAGCCTGGCACTCTGCTAGAGACCCATTTCTATCCTGAAGCTAAATTAAAATCCTATTGTGCCGGTGCTGCTAATATTTCCTGCTCTTGTTTCCAACAATTAAATTGTGACATTCTGCCAAAACGTACGAGGAAATGAGAAAACGCTCTCGATCAGCTGGAAAGAGGAGGCAAATCCTCCCGGCTGCCTCCTGCCACCCAGACGCAGCGGTGACGGTCGTGGGTAAAACAGCACCCGATGGACGAGGCAGTGGCGGGCGGAGGTGGGTGTTCATCGTTCTCCACCCGCGTGTGTGGGAAGCAGGATGTTAAATACGAAGTTGAAAGGTTCTTCTTCTCCTTTTAGGAAAGAAATCCGTGAACTGCATCTACGTGGTACCAAAAGGCAAAATGCTGATTACAAGGAAGGAGTCGAAGGATGATTTCCACCACTGCCACCCCCAGCACCGCCAGTGGCCTGATTCTGCCGCCCATCCCACGCAGGTACTGTCACAGCCTTCTCAATACCCCCCTCATTTCGAATTCTCTTTTCCCCCTTGTTTCTGCTCCTCTGGCCGCTGCCCGCCTCGGTGCTGCTCGGTGAGGGCACGGGGGGGGTCCCAGGCTCCAGGCTGCCAGCAAACCCCCAAAGTGTCCCCCCCGCAGTGCCCCCATAGCAATGCTCCACCAGTCGATGTGGGCAGAGCCACACTGTGGCTGCTCCCGGGGAGAAAAGAGCCGGTGGGGACCCGGGGGGTGGCACGGGGTCCTGCGGTGGGACAGGCAGGGACCTGCAAAAGACCAAGTAAACTGGTGGGGGGAAAGAGGGGGGAAGAAAAGGCTGTTTAAGAAAGAAATGACTATTTGGTCATAGCTTAGGAGTTGGTACTTAGAAATTCCATGAATTTTAAAATGAAGTCATCGTAGAGGTTTGAACTTTCTTTTGAACACTCACAAACTGCAGCGCCTAATACCTTCCCCGGCCATTAAGGAGCTGTGCTGGAAAGCAGAGCGCGCTAAGTACTGCACTGATAGAGCAGTTAAACACCGTAATAGAATTGTGTTTGGAGAGGCTGCAAAGCCAGGTATAGAGCCCATACATAAACAAGGCCATTACCAGCCAGGGTAAGCGGTGATAGAATTTCATGAATATCCCCACAAAAAGCTTTGTATATTTATAACAACCTACAGAGCCGTTTGGAGCACAGTCGGAGGCCTTTCAGAGTGATTCTGGAGGTAAATTGTACGACAGATCTGCGCGTCTCCGCACTGGGGTATCAGCCACCGTCGGGGCAGAGAGGTCCCGGGGTGCTGCAGGGGGGAGCGGGGCAGCCCCGACCGGGCACCCTCCTGCCCGACCACGGCCCCGGGGCGCTGCAGGTGCCGGCAGTGACAGCCTGATGATATTGCCCACAAGTTTTTCCAGTTTCCAACTTAAGAGACTCTTTTTAGAGAGTTTTTCAAGATGATGCTCTGTTTGTAGGGAAGGGGAAGCAGAAGGGCACTGCATCCCCAGCTGGGACGGAGAGGGGAGCGGGAGAAGCGCTTGTTCCTCCTCCATCTGCCTGGGGAAGCTGCTAAGGGGCAAGAGACAGAAGTTTCCATGTCTCAGAAAAAGAGAAATGAATCTGGGATCCATCGGCCTTGAAGCATCAGGACAGGGCTCTGGTCCTGATCAGGAGAGGAGCATCAGGACATGAGCCAGCGAGAAATCCCCACCCTCAACCTCTGCAGCTTAAAAAGAGGAAAGCAACCTCCTGAGCATATTTATTGCTTTAATTTAAATAAATAGGTACTTTAAACTTATGAAAACTTCTGTCTGCAACTCTAGCAAAACCTGAACCCAAGCGATAGGTACGCAGCTCGAGCACGAGCCGTAATAAAATGCTAATTGCAATTCATAAATTATATCAGGATGCCTGGGACTATTGAAGATCCTGGATGAAGTGTAGTGTTCAATTTATCCTGTGCATGTTGCCGACAGTGCTGCCAGCCTCCTTCTTGTCCCCCTGTGTTGTTTTGTCATCTCTGTACTATCACCAATTCATCACAAAGGCAACTGAACTCTCCGATGTCCACCCACCGGGTGACTTTGTCTTCGCTACTCTATGACTTCTAAATTAAATTGTCAAAACACATTACTGAGAAAAATATCGCGAAGGGAAAGTTCTCTACCCTTTTATGCCACCTTAAGAGAGAATCGGTTTGATTTGAAGAAAACATGTCTGCTTCATTATCCCTCCTGCTATCATATTTCTTCACTCACCAGCAGCAGGAAAAGAGAGTCGATACACAAGTCTTGGCTGACGTGATGTAGCATCCCACAGGAGTTGTCTCAATAAATTCTGAGATTGCCCAGGAAAAACTGGGGGGGGGGGGGAGGCTGTAATTTTCACTCTCTTTTATTCCTCCCACTCTCAGACAATTTAAAAGAGATTATGGGTTTGCCAGTGTGGATTTCCCTGAGCTGGATGTCCCTGCTCCGGCCGCTCCACCAGCACTGGTTGGTCTAGAACAAGCTCCTTGGAGTCCTTGCAAGAGAAGAAATCAGCCCAGGAGAGGCACAGCCATCGCCCCGTGCGTGCCGAGGAGTTCTTGGACCCGTGTCCTCCCTAGAGGGTCACAGACAACCTGCAGACATTAGAGCGGTTCCAAAAGTGCTCTGATTTGCACCAAAGGAGACCCTAGGCAGCAGCACCTGCTCCCACACCCCTCCTCTCTGGTCAGGAGTCAACACTAACGGTACCCTGCTCCCCCAGTACAGCCCAGTGAGCCCGTTGGGCTACACCGCCGTGTTTGACTGTGGGTGGGCTCNCAATGGAGTTCTGCAACCATCTTCCCTGGGACCTGTATCACTCTCAGTAAGGCAGGAGGTTCCTGCTGCTCGATGCAATCACGGCAAATAATTCACCTGGAGACATAAAACAAAAGGAGCCATTTCTCCAAGGAAAAGAGCTGTTGATTTCCCTCTTTTCTCATTCACACATTGGTCTCTGGCCATAATGGATCAGTCATAAAAAGCAAGTAACACATTGTGCACTCATTCTTTTGGCTTTGGACAATATTAACATAATACACACATATTGTTTATTTATTCTGCTACAGTGCAAGTAACGGAGGTAATGCCCAACGTTTAAATGGGGTATTTTTAAATGCTCACATTTCCTTAGCCGTTATGATGCATTAGCCATCAGTAGTCAAATTGCCTTGTATTTGCAATTTTATGGGTACATTTTATCAAGCACACAGGAGCTGCATTCAAAGCATGAAAATAAAGTATTCCACTTGTGTTAGGCAAGCACTGTTTCGACACAAGATATGGCCAGAAAGCAGAAATCTCCTTTTTTTTCTCTGCCTCAGCTCCAGATTCATCTCCAAATATTGCTTCTACTTGCAGTAGCGACTGCTAAGAGCCCCCTTTATGGCTGTGTAACATCCACGCAGCCTCCTCACCCTAAGAGCTCACAAATGAATTTAGCCTGCCATGAAATCACTCGATGTTTCTCTGCTGTTTTAAGGTATCTGCTAGCAAAATGTTATCGTTGCTCCCCCCTACAGAGAGAGCGGCTGCCGGGGTCACTGAGAATCACCTTCCCAAATCAGCGCCCCGACTTCCAGCTCTCCCCGTGAAGCAGGAAAAGTTGTGGCAAGCAAATAACGCCGGTAATCAGAAGAAAAGAGCGGTTCTCCAGGGAGGCTTGGGTGGCCGGGACGTGTCGGGTGCTTGGCCTCGAGCAGCGGCTGGCTGGAGCCAGGGCTCCCTGCTGAGCCCTTGCCAAGGGCAGGACTTGGGGTTACCCCACTGCTGCCCCCGGGGACCTGCGCTCTCCCCTCGTGTCAGCCCCAGTGGACACCCCACGGCTCCAGGGCCACACTTATGGTGTGGCGAAACTCGCGCAGACTGTCCTCAAAAGGAGCTGCTGCTGGTGGGGAATTTGCTGAGGAGGAATTTGCTCCCTCTCGTGGGCTCTGGGAGCTGCTGTCTGAGCCCAGCGCGCCAGCGAGGGTGGCAGGAAGGGATGGGATTCCTTCGCATCTCGGAAAACGGGAAAGAAAAATAAATTTTTCCCCTGGGAGCTGCCGGCCCAGCGCGATAAAAGCGTAAAGACCCCCAGAGATGCACTCCTGGGCTGGGGCTTCAGCGGTTCCCACTGCTTTTGGCAGCCCAAAACTAAATCTGCTTTCTGATGGGATCGAATTTTGGCTCTCCAGAGCTCTCAGCTCCTTCTCACATAACACTTTATTGCCTTTATTGTCTCTGGGTCTGCTAATTCTGTCTGGATTTATTTCTTCCAGAGAGCTTTAGCTGCCGTTCAACCAACTCCAGACTGAGTGTGTAACATGAATATTACAGCGCTCACTCTCAGAGATGAAACGATGACATAGACCTCATATTTTCCAGACAAGCACAGCTCAATTTAATACATACATAAAAATCCAGCAGCTATAGCTGCGGTGCCCTTTTTTCATTTCAAGCTTCCTTTAACAGCGTATTTAACACCAAAAAAACCCCACCCCGCAGCCTGTCAGGCTGCAGGCAATAATCCGGGCAGGGAGAAGAAGCCAAAGCACACCGAGCGTGTGGAACGCGTGCGGGCAGCCTGGGACTATGGATTACTCTTAAATTTTTATCACTTGCTCCCTGGGAAACGACTCGCCGCAGCCTGCAGCACCCACAGGCGCATGAAGAGGATGGGAGACGGGCAGTGAACAGCAGAGCCGGACAGGCCAGGCCAAGCTTGGACAGACAGGCCCTGGACAGACGGACAAGCCCCAGACAGACAGGCCCCGGACAGACAGACAGGCCAGGCCCCGGGGCGGGCCCACCGTCTGCTCCTCCGTGGCCGTGACCACCCCGCTCGGTACGTCCCCAGGGGCGGCTTTAACCTCTTTCAGCCCCCAGGGCCGCCACCCCTCCGCCCGCCGGGGCTGGGCCCGGGCCCCCGCCGCGGGGAGGCGTCCCCAGCCCGGCGGCGCCGCCGCAGCTCGCGGTCCCCCTCTAATGGCGGAAGGGAGAACGGCCGCGTCCCCTCCCCCCCAGCCGTCCCCTCCCGCCCGGCCGCGGAGGGCAGGCTCCCGCCGGGCCCCGCCGGTGGGTGCCCGCGGGGCAGCCCGCTGACCGAGCGCTGCCCGCAGCGGCCTGGCCGAGGCCGGCGGGCGAGGCCTCAGCGCCGCGGACTACAGCTCCCAGCATGCCCCGGGCGGGGAGGACTACACTTCCCACAGTGCTCCGGGGCGGAGGGAGAGACCGCGAGTCCCACAATGCACTGGGAAAACAGGTTTTTTTAATAAAAAAGTGCTTTTATTTTTTTTAGGCCGGGCCGTCCCCCCACCACGGGGCCGTTAATAAACGTTGAAAAAACTCTCCTGCGCGCTCAGGGGTTTTATTCCCGCCCGGGGCCGTCGCGGCCTTCACTTCCGGCGCGGCCGCCGAAAACTACACCTCCCAGCATGCCCTGCGCTACCCCGACCCCTTCCGGTTCCGGCCGCCGCGGGAGCGCCCCCGTCCCCTGGGAGGGACCGCGGGGCCGAGGCGGTGACAGGAGCGGCGGCGACGGGGCCGGGGCAGCGCGGCGGGGGCTGGGGCAGCGCCGCCGGGGGCCCACCGAGCTCCCTCTCTCCCAGCGCGGCCCGTCCGGGCTCGCCGCTCCCTTCGGGCCTGGCGGGGTCACCTTCATGGGAGGGCGGTAGCGCGGGGCCCGGCGCACGGCGGTGCCCGGGGCCTGGTGAGGAGGCGTCGGCGGGACAGAGCGGGGACCGGGGACGGCGGTGGGGCCCGGGGCCATGTTCGTGCAGGAGGAGAAGATCTTCGCGGGGAAGGTGCTGAGGCTCCATGTGTGCACCATGGAGGGCGCGGAGTGGCTGGAGGAGGTCCCCGAGGACACCACGGTGGAGAAGCTGAAGGAGCGATGCCTGAAGCACGTAAGGAGGGGTGTCCCGTTCCCCCGGGGCCGGGGACCTCCCCCGGCGGGCTCCCGGGTCGTGCGGCGCGCTGGGAGGGAGCGGCGAGCCCGGGGAGGGTGCGAGGCAGAGATAGCGCCGAAATCTCTGCACTTTCTGCCATATGCGGCGTGTTCTGGGCCGGGACTGAAAATCATGGTGGGGGTGGAGGGCAGGCAGGTCCCCGTGTGAACAGAACAGATTTTTCCAAAGCCCTGTAAAGGTTTTTGGGGTTTTGGGTTTGTTTTTTTTTTGGTGGCTTTTTTTTCTTTAAGTAGCTCAGGTAAACAAGTGGTTTTATGTTGTGGTTTCCTGGTTTGCCCGGTCTACATATAGAAAGAAAATGCCCCTTTCAAGAGTTTTGTGTGTTGGAAAAAGAGGATTTCGGGGGTAATTACTTTGCAACCTTTAGTTACAGAATTTGGCGTATCTTTTGTGGTAGAGTTAGAGACCACCAGCTCCTGCATGCACTTTATACGCTGGTCACTATGCGTTGCAAGAGACTGGTGTACTTGCTTCTGATGATTTCCCCTCAGAAATTATAGCCTGGCTTATTTTTTTGTTTATATTTAAGAACAGACAAGGAAAGTAGTAGCTGTGTAGGAGAACTTCCCTTTTTTGAAAAAGTCTTAGTACAGCCTTAGCCTGTGTTGGTGCAGTAGCTAGTGGGATATTTGGTGGGGAGGTAATAGACTCGTCTAATGCTCTCCCTGTGCTCTAAGCAGTAAGATCTTAATGGACATGCCCAAAGGGTAAACTACTAATTGCTGTCTGGAAGAGAAAACGCGAGAATGCATAGGTACAGTCTGTAGAGGCTGAGCTGGAAAACACAGGCTCTTTGTACTGCCATGTTCAGTTACCACTGGTGTGTTTGTGGGTGTTAAATGTTAAAACCAGTCGTTTCAAAACTATTGGACTGAATTTTGAAGGTCTGCCATGACAGTGTTTTACATTAAAGCAAAAACATGATTGACAACAGCAGCGTGTAAGGTTGTGACCCGTGTCCAGGACTGTACTAAAGTCTGCCATTCTGGAACCCACACAGCGTGGTCTGGCAGCTTGAGTCTCAACCTGCTGAATTTCTTGCTGAGAGCTTTGCTGAGAGATGTGTAACTTTTCAGTGGCAAAAGCAAGAGCCTCTACTCCCATCTCTGGGAGTGCAATTTTCTAAACCGCATTTAATAGTGGGTTTTTGTCTTCAAAGTCTTGCAAAGATTTTTTTTTTTTTCATAAACCATGGTTGTAATAGGAGAACATACCTGTAATACGTAATTACTTAACATCCATTTGAAGGGTAACAAGTTTTATTTTCTGAAAGAGCATGCTGTGAAGGACAGGTGGGCAGCAGCCCAGGTGCCCTCTGCCTCGGGGCTGCTAGTTGTTCGCTTTCAAGTAGAACCCCCGGAAACTACAGGTCACAGCACATGCTTTTTTCTTGTCCCATAGTCTTTGTAAGTGCTTTTTGATTTAGGGATGAGAAGGGCTACGTTTAGGGTTTTCTCGCCTGAGGTAGGAGTGATCTTTCCTGAGGGAAAATGGGGGTGCAGGGCTCCCCGCACTCTTATGTTCTTGGAAGAAGTATAGTGCTCCCCTCTTGTCCCCCTTCGGCACAGCTGAGTGATTAAGCAGGAGTGGTACAAAGACTGCCAAAACAGGGTGGGGTAATGATTACATGCATATGTGCAGAGCTGAAAGGCCTTTAATTATCAGGAAGCTTAATTGAATAGATGCTTGCATTGCAGAGCGAGTCAGGGCAGAAGACAATTGATAACTTGGCATGATGTTTGATTTCATTCTCTGCTGCTTTGTGCTAATGGTATGGATTTGCATAACCATTATGGATAATACATAGTTTTATGGAGAGGAAAAATAGAAATGGAAAAATCATGACTCCTGATCATGGGTATGTTGCAATGAATCTTGATAGCACCTTGAGATAATTTATGCAGCCATCTCTTGTAAGATGCTGATTACTATGTTCCCTGAAGTCTTTGAAATCATTCTTTCAGGAAGCAGAGGAAGGTAACATTTGTAAGGGATTTGAACTAGGAAGGTGGCCACCTTTCTCTCCATAACATTCAAATGCCTACTGGTCTCTGAAGTGTCACTCTTGATGTCTTTTTTTATTCTTGAATTTTATGCTTTGGGGTTTTTTGTTACAGTTAAAGCAAAAAAAAAAAATCCAACCAAAAACCCTTCCACTAATTTAATCTCTTGACCTGTAACAATTTAGTTTGTTAGACAGCATAACTAAAGGCAGCAGTTTATGTAGTCAGTGAACAAATACCTGATAATAAGTTGTTTTCCTTCTACTTGTTATTGAACTTGTTTCACCATCAAAATGTTCTCTTGGAACAGTCGCTTGTCCCTGCTCAAGGCCCCACCACCTCAGCGGGAGCACAGCTGGCAGGAGCAGGCCCTGAGCTCTCCTGTGGTTTCCTTAAAAAGCAACTGTCCATTTCAGAACCAGAATTGAGAAGGGTCAGCTTAACCATGGAAACTCAAGCTTGACTTAAATATTTTTATGATCCATAATTCTTGTGCCCAGCGTTGACAGGCCAAGTCCAGCACAGCATTGGCCAGCGGTGCTGTAGACAGTCCTTGTTCTGATACTCTAATTACAGGAGACTGTTGCTTCTCGCTGAAGCTCAGCAGTATTTCTGAAATACTGATGTAAATTGTGGTCATGCTCTTGGGGTGCACAAGTGTGGGCTGTATGTGTATGTAAGCTGTAGCTCTAATTTTCCTGGCAGCATGGGACAAGCTTTTAATGCTTCTGTTCCCCTTTTTCTTAAGCTGTCTCGGTGATACTCGCCTGGGTTTTAAGGTATGATAAGGAGTATCTGTGGAACAGAGATGCAAGGTGCTAGTTCTCAGAGTACCAAGATAAGGTAGGTTCATGCCCCTGGGTGTGTTTTGGGTACTTTGAGGGATGCAGATGGTTTAAGGCACCCAAGTTTAGTAGTAGGGAGTGTCAGTACTATTTTTAAATGTTTCTGTTAAACCATTTTTTGTTTGCTTTTATGTTCTTATTTTAAAAACAGAAAGCCTTGTGGATTATCAGGATTCCAAGCTTCACAAATAGCATTTAGCATCACCAGGGCTTACAATTTCAGGAGTTGCTCAAGGCACCTGTGAACAAAGGTTTCTCACCTGCCTGGCAAAGCAGCCTGCCATGAACTCAGTGTTAAAGAAATGCAAATATTTATGCTGGAAGCAAACCATGAAACAGCAGATTGCCTCCTTGCAATCCTTTTGTACAAAAAGGTGCGAGAGAACTCATCTTTGCCAGCATACTGCACCTCTGATTGCCAAAGGAGCAGTGCTTCTTAACCCCAGCTGTGCCCTGCAGTGTCCTGGGGCAGCGAGGTGCATCCTGATTTCTCGTCTTCCTTTCACTTGTGTGACAGATGCTTCCTCTGCACTGTACATGGAATTCCTCTCCCCGTTACCGCTCTCCCTCTGGATTACCAGTGCTGTTATCTCTGGGCAGGAAGATGTTTTCAGTTACACTTTAAAGCATTGTATTTAATACAAAAACACTGTATTTGGGCAGATATGGTTCTCACAAAGCAAGATTCCACAGTGAGATCTGATGATGGGTGGTGGTAGTTCCTGGTGGGCTGTTGACAGCTAGTAGAGGCATTGCCTGTTAAGATGGCCGTTCTATTTCCAGGGCATGTTAAAATGATAAGACAAGCCAAGTATTTCACTGAGCAGTCTCTTTGATATATGTACTGTCTGTACATGCCTTATTGTTCTATGCAGTTGCTAACAAAGTGGTTATAGAAACAGCAAGTGTGAATAGGTGTCCACAGGACTTTCTTTTAAAACAGTAACTTCTATTTTTTTCACTTACACTTTTACCTTATTAGTGTTATGATTGCACACACACACCCCTTTATATGTGCTAGGGGAAAAAAAATGGATAATAGGTCCATGTCGTGTCCCACCCCAAACATACACCTCCCAGCTCCCATTTTCTTGCTCTTCCTTTTGGGATCTGACACTAAGGATCGGTAACAGTAATATTTTGAGCTTGTTTGGAGAGATGTTCCACTGATGTACTCTTACACGTGTTTTGGGTAACTTATCAGATCAATTACAGGAGGTACTCCCAGCTGCTTCTAGGCTTTAATGCATTCTTTGGCTTTTGTTCAGCAGTTAATATGCTGAAGGATTGGTAAGAGGCTACTGTTATACAAAGCAGGACTCAAACATTCTCACCTCCATCTTACTGAGGCATCAGAGCTGTACAGAAGTTCAGATGAGGAATTGAAGATCTATCTGTGTTGAAAACAAGGGCGTTATGTTTGGAAACAGAGCAGGTAGCTGAGTTTTCCATCAGTTGCAGTCACAGCAGAAAAGGTGATGGTGGACTAAAAGGATTCCTTTGAAGGAGGCTAGTGATGGGTATTATGATGAGCAGGACTAAATGCTACATCAAAGTGAAGCGCTGATTTCAGTGGGGTTTCTGGAAATGTCTCTGTTATGTGAAGGGTGAACGCTCGCTCCTGCAAACATGCCAAAAGTGGCTTGGTAGAAACATGTATTGAAAGAAGTGTCATTAAAAGCTGTTTTCTGTGAGCAGAGCGGGTGAGGTGAGTATTAAGTGTCCTATTTTGTGGTGAGAACAGCAGCATCAGTTTCGTTTTGGTAGGTTATTTTTAATTTTGCCTTTCTGGAATTGCAACCACTACAATTTCTTTTTCCACTCAAATAAATTAGAAGCCTCCAGATGCATTGATGTAATGTTCTTGAAATCTGTCGCTGTGGATCTGGGAGTCACTCTGGTGGGAAGATGAGTCAGTTCAAGGCCTGTGTGTGCACATGCTCTATTTAGGGTTTGAAATTTATTTCCTAGTGAATTAATTGACTTAAAATTTAGAATTGTAACAAGGAATTGAGCACAACATTCATATATGGAAAAAATTACTGTATGCTGATTATTTATGATTGGGAAGAAAAGTTGTGAATGTAACCTTTGTTCAGCATTTTCAGCAGGAACCCAGGTTAGGGCTCCAGCAGCCAAACCTGTTGATTTCAGCTTGAAATGAGATGCAGAAACTGCTGTTTCCTTCCCAGTTTAAGGTCAAGTATACCAGAATCACTGCTGGCAACTAAACTGGCTTGTTTAGTCTGACAGTGTGTAAATAATAATTATTAGATGAAGCAGAGAGTCTCTCCTCTATTTTGACACTAGTTACAAATGAGAAACATACTGCATTATTATAGCCTTCCCTTCTGCAAAAACACCGGATGCTCTTTGTAGATCTGCATTCTTAGTTCATGATACTAATTGCTACCCTAAGATTTTTCACAGAATCATAGAATACCAGGTTGGAAGGGACCTCAAGGATCATCTGGTCCAGCCTTTCTTGGCAAAGCACGGTCTAGACAAGACAGCCTGGCACTCTGTCCAGCTGAATCTTCAAAGTGTCCAATGATGGGGAATCCACCACTTCCCTGGGGAGAGTATTCCAATGGCTGATTGTTCTCAGTGTGAAAAATTTTCCTCTTGTGTCCAATCGGAATCTCCTCAGGAGGAACTTGTACCCGTTACCCCTCGTCTTTTCCATGTGACTCCTTGTAAAAATGGAGTGTCTATCTTCTTTGTAGCCACGCTTTAAATACTGGAATGTGGTGCTAAGGTCTCCCCTGAGCCTTCTTTTCTTGAGGCTGAGCAAACCCCGTTCTCTCAGCCTTTCCTCAGACGGCAGGCTTCCCAGTCCTGTCATCAGCTTTGTGGCCCTTCCCTGGACCCTCTCCAGCCTGTCCACATCTCTCTTGTATAGCGGGGACCAGAACTGAACACGGTGTTCCCGGTGTGGCCTGACAAGTGTGGAGTAGAGTGGGGTAATGACTACTTTGTCTCTGCTGGTGATGCCCTCGTTGATGTAACCCAGGATCCTGTTGGCTTTCTTTGCTGCTACAGCACACTTCTCGCTAAGAGTGAGTGACCCCAGCGATCTGGTGCAGAATTAACGTAGCTGTGGGTCCTAGAGCATCCCTGCATCTCTCCAGATCTCCATAGGCCTGACTGTAGGACCAAACACTCAGTGTGATAGAGATGTACTGTACTGCAAAAGTATAAATCCCCTCACAGAGGCTGGTGTCCTTGAAGGGCTCATTTGGGTCAATTGGGCTGTAATGTTAGGTCTCTGAAAGTGTCTGTTTAAAGGAGGAGGTTTTTTTAGAGCATCATAACCAGTTGGCAATTAAGTCATAGAATATCTCAAGTTGGAAGGGACCCGTAAGGATCATTGGGTTCAACTCCCTGATGTAGCTATGAATTTAACAGCATCAAGGAAGGCAGGCTAGAATCCTTCCTTTTGTTGATTATTCTTCCCAGGCAGGAGCTTGCATATGCAGGCAGAAACCTACCACAGGCAGTGTTGTTACAGCACAACTCAAGCCTCAGTTTCTTTAATAAAATGCATTCTGTGCACTGACCTATAGCTTAAGCTATTAAGAAGCTAGTAAATGATGGCACAGTTTGTATGTGGAGAATCTTCAATGCAAGGTGCAGCGATTCATGCAATAGGCTTATTTCTGTCGTCTGATCTTCATTATTTATTATCTACTGCAGTGTGTACCTGGCAGCTTGGAGGATCCAAAAACCATGACACATCATAAGTTGATACATGCTACTTCTGAGAAAGTGCTGACAGACACAAAAACAGTGTTGGAGGAAAACATTCAAGATAGAGGTAAGATTGTCTGTTTTTTAATCCTGTTAGCCTGGGAACATGTTTCACTATTTGGTGAGATCCAGACAGTAACCTTCTTAATGTCTTCTCTGCTTTGACATAGGAAGCTAATAAGGTGGCAAAAAAGGAAGAGGAAAAAAGACTTTCCCCCCCCTCCTCTCCCCACCCTGAGAAAGCACCTTGAGCAGTTTGCTTTTCCTCAGTCTTCCTTTTAAGAGTTGAAAAGGAATTAGGAGTGTTCATTAAGTCACTAAGTTAAACAGATTATTTTTATCTCCTTTTAAAGGAATTCTTTTAAACCTCCGGGGCAGCATTTATCCTTCAAAATGATTCAAAAATAGTTGTCATCGCTGAGTATTCCAAGACACGTAACCTAGTGCTTTTGGGGGTTTCTTGAGGTTTCCAGGTCAAGCAGAAGGATGGTTGCTGAAGTGTATCTGAGTGTCTGCAGTTTAGATCTCATTCTGTCCTCTGCAAACGTAGGTCAGAATCCATCACACTATGGTATCACTGACTACAGTAGAATATGAGGTGTGTATTTGCCCCTGAACTTTAAAGGTGTAAAGGATTTATGTGCAACAAAAGAAGATCTAAAGATGAGGGCTGGAGTCGGTTTTTACTAGACAGCTTAAGCTAATGGCCCCTTCTTCGAGATAAAAAGCGGTGGTGCAGAAAGTGAGAGAAGCAGAACTGCTGTAGTCTGAAATATTGTCTGAACCAGAAAGTCAGCACGAGTAGAATTGCTGGGGTTTTGCCCGAGTTCGTGCAGGCTGGAGAACTGCTACTGTGAACACTAGCAGTTTGGTGTCTTTTCCAAAGCAGTGTCACTTATCACCTTTAGAGCTGAACAGGAGCTGCAAAGTGCCATCACAGGCAAAGGCAAGGGACAGCATTTTTGCTGATTGGTGGTGTATTATTTCTAGGTGAGGTGCCGGCTCCTACGGAGTTTTGAGTTGCAGTTTGCAGCAGCTAAGCAGTATTAACTGTTTAGTCATAGTAAGCTGTCATGCGAATACCTCTTCACTCTTTTTTTCCTGCGCAATGTGCTCTGCCTTTCATGTGCTTTGCTTGTCAGGGAGACAAGATCGCAGCCAACAGCTGATCACCACCGGCTGACTGCACAGGGCAGCCAAGAGGCAGCACGTGGATCCTTTCGCGTTCCGATCAGCTGGACAAATGAGGGTTAACAGCCTTCACCAGCTGTTGCTCTTGGCTGTTATGTGCTGAGCCAGACCAAGGAAACTTGTTGTGCAAAGCGTGCTTTGTTTGCTTTTTACCTGCTTAATGCAATGAACTAAAAACTGCGTGTGAAGCTGTATCTGGCTGAAGGACTGCAGATGCTGCACAGGCCTGTTTTGGGCTCTTAACTAGTAGTGTGTCTGCATCTTTCCACCCTTAGAACATATGTGGTAGTAACTGAGGTGCTAGAAACTTGTCAAGTATCACGTGATGCCTAGAAAAAGGGTGCCTTGTAAGGGGAAAGTATTCGACTTAAAGCCCCAAATGAAGCTTGTGCCAGGTCATGTGGAATATCTGCGACAGGACTTGCTTGCCCTCAAGGTGTGCCCGGGTGGGCCACCAGTGATGCATTCCTGCTGTAGACTGTGAATCGCTCTACTGCTGTTTGCACACAAAGGTGAGCTTCAGCCTGAGACTGGAAGCTCTTGTTGAGGCTTGGCACTTGCCTTGCTGCAGTTGAAGGAAGGCCCCAGCTTAGACCAAAACCCATCTATGGCCTGTCTCTGCTGCTTCCTTCTGAGTGGAAGCACTGAAAGTGCTGATGCTTTCTTCTTATGGTGAGCCAATTGATGTACTCTTAATGTACAAGACAACTGGAGCCTGTAATACCCTTGCTTTGATGATGTTGCGTGAGGAGAAGAAACCAGTAACGCTCAAAGCATAGCTAATAATGGATCATGTTTTGAATTCACTGCGCACTAAGGAATTGCAAATACTGAAGGGGAGTGTGTAAAGCCATACAGGTTTTTAAGTGTGAAAAAGGTCTGATGCTACAGTGGCATTAATACAAAATGGATCTCCAGGAAAAATTGAATTTGTGAGGTATCTTGAAGGAACTGTTTTCACATTACTTTCTAATGTATTTCAGTATCATTCTCTTTCTAGATGTCTTGCTTTTAATAAAGAAGCGTGCACCACCTCCGCTCCCCAAAATGGCAGAAGTGTCAGCAGAGGAGAAAGTGAGTTTGAAAGACTTCTTGACTTAACCTTTTTGATTAACTGCTTTATTAACGAGCTGCAGAAGGATTACTGTGGTATACTCTTTTGTTTGTAGAGGCAAATGCTGCCAGTTAAATTCTGCAGAAATTATTTCATATTTCCTCCAAACTTTGAGGAAGCTGATTTTCCATTTTTTAACTTTGGTTGGAAGAACATTTGCCTTAGAATAAGACACGAAGATACACTCTATGGAAGTCGTATAGATTTGATCTTTGAACAAATGTCTAATAACAGTATAAGCGTAGTTCAGCAGGTGCCTTGCTCTGTCTCTGTTTGAAAACCCAATAGAAATATGTTGATTTGCTGTCAGGCTGTCTTCTGTCTTTATGTATGTGTGGCTTGTCACCCTCTAACTGGGTCTCTAGAGCGGAATTGTTGCCCCCCTACTATTATTTTTTTTATTTCTTTTATTGGAATGTAATTGTTAATCCCTTTCAGTGATGCCCATGATGATGCTTATGCACGAGTGGTACTGCAGTTGATGTTATTGCATAAACACTTTGAGGGATGCTTGTGCTTGACATTGTGAATTTCTAGGTCTCTCTACTTTGTCCTTGCACAGCTTTGTTTCTTCTTGCTTCCTGTAGGTATTGGTGTATGTCTATCCCTTCCTGTAGGTATTGGTGTATGTCTCTCTTCAGTATGGTCTTGCTGTGCAGAATGTCACTGTAAGAGCATAAGTTATAAGACTGGGAAATATTTATAGTTTGTACCCCGCTATGTTTTGTCCTGGACTATAAGCATGTACTGAAAATCCAAGGCACTGTATATCTCTGCATGATACTTGCAAGCAGCGAAGCACTTCCACCGTGAAGCAGTTAAGTGTTAGTCTGTGCACAGTATTGGTACATCTCTCGACAAACCATGGGTTTGAAGAGAGCGGGCCACATGGAGCCGTGTGGAGCAGAATATGGCCCTGGGCACTGAGGCCTCTCAGTTCTCTCCATGTTTGATTCATCACTTTCCCTCTTTATGCTGGAATTTCCCTGCGTGTTTAGATAACAGAAATAGGTATAAGGACTGAAAGTAGGGCAACCCTACAGCTCCGGTTTTGCTCTATCTTTGCAAAATGATACTGGTGCTATTAATCCGTTGTATTGCTAGACTGCTGTTTCTCTTAGTTGCAAGTTAGAGAGCACTGCTTGATGCCTTGGTGAAGAATATGAAACTGCTCTCAGCTATGCTGTGTTCTCTGTTCTGTGGATAATGGCTTATGAAACCTGATCATGTTTCCTATCCTTCAGAGGAAACAAGAGCAGAAAGCTCCCGATAAGGATGCTATTCTCAAAGCGACTGCAAATCTGCCCTCTCGCAGTGTAGATCGCACTGTGGCCCATCACAACATGAGGGATGTAAGTATTAGACTTGACTTCTTTAACTCACACGTTAACATCCAAATAGGCTTTTGTCTTGTATAACCTTTTCTCTTACGTGTGAATGTGATTCTCTTTTTTTCTGTAAAAGAAAGTCAGATGTCTGTATATTAAAGTAGACAGCTTAAGATTTAGACACAGGTCATACTATTTAGTGATAATAAAACACTGTTCTAAATTATGATTTCAAATATTCTATTTGTCCATGGGAAAGCCTCAGTAAGCATATTCAAGACCTGGCAAATGTGAAGTTAGGGATTTTTATTTCTCAGTCTTAAATAGCTCAGGTGTTTGCAGTGGTTTTCTTCTCTTCCACGGTTTTGAAAAAAGAAATTAGGCATAAATTTTGACTTCAGTAATCGAATGCCTATAGTCTGCAATGCTTCTGTGTCTTCAGCAGTGTGGGGACTACTTCTACCCTTCTGTACTAGTAGGGTTATGAAGCAGCAAATCTGCCTATGTACTGTGTCCTGTCAGAGTGCCCTGGTAACCTAAAGGGGACAGTTGGCATTTAAGCTGTTAAATGGCCAATATGACCTACTGAGCATGGCACTTTAAAAAACAAATGTCCAACTGAAAGGAATTTGTGATGCCTCAGTTTAGAAAACAGCTTTGATCTATGTCGTTCAAATTTAGATTACTAGAAAGCAAATGGTAGACCAGGAAGACTCATTGCTTCACGCAAGCAAGTAGCGCTGGTACGGAGCTACTGTGACTGTCCTCTTACAACACTTGTGCAAGGTGGGAGTCAAAGTGTTTCTGTGAAGCAATGAGTGTTCTTGAACACTGCACGTCTTGTGGTGGTCCTGGGTGGCAAGCTGTGGTAGAAATAAAAGGACCTTTCTGCCCGGTAGCTTTTACTTCTGTGTAGCACTTCACAGGAAAGGCCCAGTGCTTCTTGAAAGACTAAACAATGAAAATAAAGCCCTAATAAAACAACCGTCTGTACAGGGGGCCAGACTACTGCTGAGATACTAACAATAGATATATTAAGGTTTAATGATGTCTGGTAACTTCCTGTCTAAATGTTTTGACAGTTTCCTTTCTTGCAGTTCCAGACAGAGCTCCGGAAGATCTTAGTGTCTCTCATAGAAGTTGCACAGAAATTGCTAGCGCTGAACCCAGATGCAGTTGAACTGTTTAAGAAGGCAAATGGTATGAACCATATATCTTTATAGTTACCAGTTCAATCCTAGGAAGGTGTTTGCTTCCATAGCAGAAGAGTGGGCTTGCAGAGTGAAGTCCAGACCTTGATGTAATAGCAAAGCTACTACAAACTTTGTGGCAAAAATTTCACCTTGTGGATATAGATTGTATAAAACTTGTGAATTTATAAGGTCCCTTTGGGACAGATGAGAAATTCAATTTAAAATAAAATCATTAGTAGTGGAAAAAAATTGGAAAACTTCACAAGTTGCACTTTAGGGATGGTAAAGAATAGTTAAAAATGCACAAGGAGATAGTAAAATGAGAAGAAGGTGTAGCTGTTGATTCAGTTTGTGAGAAATGCTTGCCCTTGAGATTTGCTACGACCAGATCCAACTTACTTTCTAGGTAAATGATAAATAGATCTTAAGTGAATCTCCTGCATATTTACTTACATGGAAGTACCATGGTCATGTGAGAGTTAGCTGTCTTTTATTTGAGATCTTGAACACATCTGGACAAAGTCTTTGTCCTGGAAGAATCTATCTGAGCCAGACCAAGCTGAGTGCAGCAAATTAAATGATGAGGTAGGAAATTCAGGGCAGAAACAAAAGAAGGGATGGAAGAGAAGAATGGGGCTTGAACTTAACACATGCCATTCCATTGAGAAAGGGGTTTATTTTAGCTTGAAGTCAATCTGAACATTGTTTTGTTTGTGTATGTGTAGCCATGCTGGATGAGGATGAGGAAGACAGAGTGGATGAGATAGCTCTGCGACAGCTTACAGAAATGGGGTTTCCAGAAAGCAGAGCTGTCAAAGCCCTTCGATTAAATCAGTAAGTGTACCTAGCACACTGCCTGTAAATTACTTGATATGGTTAAAAAAAATTTGCATTTTTTTTTTCTAAAGTCTCTTTATGTGGGTCACCTAAAACTAGGTTGGAAAAAGCATTAACTCAAAGAACAGTGCTGCCTCAGGCAGCGCGCAGGTGCAGATGGCACAGGGATGGGGAAACAGCGCTGTACTTGCTCTGGTAAGAATAGTTGGTCTGTGGTTCACAAGGCTGGCACTGTATCCTGGTGTTCAACTCACATTTTCTTCCGCTTTTAGAATTCAGGTTTTACAGAGAAAAAAGCAAACCTAGCCCATCCACATTGGTCTTTCAGCTGTGGAAAAATATTTTGTGCTGATCTGTTAAAAACAAGAATTCCAAGAATATTGTGAAGTCCAGATAGCAACTGTAGGAAAATGAGAACTACATTGCCTCCTGCCCTTAGAAGAATCAGCTGTACTGCCTTGCTTCTGAGAGGGGTTTGTTGGGCCTTTCTCAAAAAAATTTAATGATAGAGAATCCACAACCTATTCCAGTCACTCTTTTCCGGTATCTCTTCCTTGTGGCTCAGAAGGACTTTTTCCCTGATGTCCTCCATCTTTGATGTTGTAACTGAAAAGCCCAATAGGCAAAGGCTTTTCTTTCCTTTCTGTGAACATGTAATAATTCCCATGTGTCAAATTAAATTACATGTTCAATTGCCCTATCTTTGTTTCCTCTGTATTCATTGGGAAGAGAGGTGTTGGGGCACTCTCAAGATCCCTTAGCTTGAGCACTTGGCGCTGGATAGCAAGCGACCATGTTACGATCATGATGTTCTGTTCCCTTGGCCTGGCCTCTCCTTTGAGGGATCACAGATTTCTAAAGTCAGAGTGGAAAAAGAACAGTGGTATGTGTCCAAGTGCAATTGCCTGTGTTGAATTTTGCTCTTGCTCAAGGCCTATTGTGCACATGTAATGTTTTTCACCCTTTTTTTTTGTTGTTGTTAATGGCATTCCTTGATCACTGGTTGGATGTCTGAGAGAGATCTCCTTAAGAAGCAACAAAGCAGCTTTCATCTGAGATGTGGTTCCATGTAAATTTGGAACAGGCTTTGTTTGTAGTTTTGTCAACAATTGCAATTAGTCAGTGTTTGTCTGTTGTGAAATAAAGCAGATGACGTGGAGAATTAGGTGACTCCCTCAGAAATGCCTTAAAATCTGGGTTGCAGCTGTCCAAGTTGGACTTCATTCCTCTGTCTTCCTGGCTTCAGAGAAGATTGTGGTGTCCTCAGTGCACAGAGAATTAAGGTGCTCTGAGATTTGCTCCAAAACTTTGTTATTTATGACTTTTCAGACACTAATTAACCTGCAAGTCAGTATACCACGGGAATAAATGCAAAGGCAAATGTATGTGGAACACTACTGTACATCTGGAGTGTTTCTCATCCCTTTTTTTTTATTTGCTTTTCAGTATGTCGGTGACGCAGGCCATGGAGTGGTTGATAGAACACGCAGATGACCCAACAGTGGATGCTCCGCTTCCAGGTCAGACTCCATCAGAAGCCACAGCTGAAGCCGGTGCATCCTCTGCTGAAGCGACTGCGGGTCCTAGTTCAGAAGCGGGTGGGGAAGAGGCCAAGGACGAGCTGACAGAAATATTCAAGAAGATCCGGAGGAAAAGAGAATTTCGTCCAGACCCACGAGTACGTGCTGTTTATCTCACTACATAATTGTTAGGTTTGGAAGGGACCTTGTGGGCACCGTGGAATCCAAATAAATGTTTAGTTAATAAATGAAATGGGCCATCTGGGTAGATGTATATTATGCTGGCTTGACAGTATTTTAGTGGAAGTCTTTAGGGACTGTTTAAATTCAGGTTGCTGAAAGGGATATTACCTAATTAATGCATGGCTGTCTCAGATTGCAGTATCTAAATTACTGACACTGTTACTTCTGCACCTGAAAATTAACTGATGGGACTGAAACGAGCTGCCAGACTCCTGACATTGCTTTTTATGACTGCTATCTAGGAAGGAAGCGTTGCAGGACAGGAGTAGGTCCTTTTGCTGTAGAAAAGGACGGAAAAGCATTATTGTGTTTAGGGGAGAAGGAAAATTATCACCAGCAGATTTAAGTCTTACAGCAAATACAGATGTTAACCTTTTTTCAGAACACAGTATTAGCTGAAGTGAAAACGTGTGTTGTTATCACACTGTAAACTCACCAGGAGGTGCTCTTTAGAATCTAGCACTTTGTTTTTACAACTAGCTGTTTCCTGAGATTTTGGTTAAAAGCTGCAAGTGTATTTGACCTAGGTACAGTTTGTAAATGATTAAACATTCTCATAACGGTATCTAGGTATGCTTGTCTAAATACACAATACTCACTAGCAATGCAATAAATCCAGGAAGTGAAATTAAATTGAGTGAATAGAACTACAAATGCATGTGAGCTTGATCTGTCAGTGAGATGTGAACAAAAGCTTTATGACATGAGAGCAGATCTAAAATAAGGTGTTTCTGTCCTGCTTTTCTCCTTTCTAGCCCAGGTACACTTGCTTTTTGCCCTGCATTCAGCTTTCAGGGCTGAGGATAGGAACTGCCATCACACTTAAGATTTATTCTTCTTCCATAATACTGACACTTTTGATATAGGGCATTTGAAAACTTTGTAGATGAGATTACTTTGTAAATGGAAACAATGAGCTTTTTTATCCCACAAAAAGCTCCTGCACAGAAGGTGAAAGGATACANTTTTGTAGATGAGATTACTTTGTGGTCTACAAATGGAAACAATGAGCTTTTTTATTCCACAAAAAGCTCCTGCACAGAAGGTGAAAGGATACGATTGTTCTCATTTCTGTTTTAAATGTTACATTTATTAAGCTGTGCAAATCTGATATAGGCTGTCATTGCCCTGATGGAGATGGGATTTGATGAAAAAGAAGTGGTAGATGCACTCAGAGTAAACAACAACCAGCAAAATGCAGCTGTGAGTACAATGTCATTTCTGTTCCTTATTGCTATAATAGTCTGTTCAACTGATTCTTTTCATTGTTGAATTGGTTGATGTTTTGATCTGTCATAAAGCCCAACTGTTACTGGAGATGAAATGAGCACTATATATTCTGTGCCTCTTTCAAATTATATACACAACTAGAATACAAAGGTTTTAGACTTCTTAAGAGGAACTCAGCATGTGTGAGGTTGGGGCTGATCTGGCTGGGATAGCATATGTGGATGTTCAAAAAGCTTTTGAGAAACTCCCTCACCAGAGTCTGCAAAAGAGATCACGCAATCGTGAGAAAGCAAAAGGTATTCCCAGTAATTAATAATGGATTAAAGGACAGGAATAAATGATCAAGCAAGAGATTCAAGCCATGCAGTGTGTAAATTACCATTCTGCAGCAACGCATTCCACAGTTCATGGAATAAAAAAATAGGAAGGTTTTCAAAGATTATTAGTCCCCTGCTAATGGATGATATGTTAAGGAAAATTACGTGGACACAGCTGACAGCCAAGGAATCTTCTCTTCTTAAGCATCCGGTGCTGGCCGCTGTTAGAGAGAGGATATTGGGCTGGATGGTACTTCAGGCTGCTGCATCGTAACCATGTTGATGGGGCTCTCTTTGAGGCAGTACATAAGTAAGGTAACACACATATTCCCAGCACTGCTGCTGTTCCTGTTGAAATAAAGGTGTGGGAGCAACACACAAATTACTAGTAATCCACTGTGAAAAGAAATCTCAGTCTTTAACTGTGCGAGAAAAAATATTTTTAATGCGCCACATTGTCAAAACTTTTGAGACACACTCATTCTAATGGAATCAGTCATGAAATGTGTTGTGCCTGGTGATTTCTTTCAGTGTGAATGGCTGCTGGGAGACAGAAAGCCTTCTCCAGAGGACTTAGATAAGGGAATTGACACCAATAGCCCTCTCTTCCAAGCCATCTTAGAAAACCCAGTGGTACAGTTAGGGCTAACCAACCCTAAAACTCTACTAGGTAAGTCCTACTTGGGTTCCTGCTATACGTACACTGTCTCTGTAGTTGCTAGGAAATAAAAACAGAAACTGGATGATGACAGCACACTTTGTGAAATAGGTGCAGCTCTGTACCCTTTTCCTCACTTTCAGCAACTGTATTGTTTGTTTGCTTCATCCTGCAACTCAGCTAAACCCAGAACAGAACTTGGGGCTGTCCCAGAAATGATGCTAATTCCCCAGGCTACTGCATTACACTTGCTGAACTCAGAACTTTAATAGCTGCTGGCTGCAATGCTTTTGTGGATTTAGGAGACCTTTTGTGTGCTCCCTTTGGCCACGAGGGGAAAAATCAGGAATGTCTGTCTAGAACACTGACTATTTCACAGAAAAAACAAGGCTGTCTCCTGCTGTACAGCTTATTGTGTGCTGAAGCCTGATCATTGAGACGGAAGATAACTTGTGGAAGAATAACCAAACAAGAAGTCTGAGCTAAGGCCTTGCCTATCAAAGTTGAGATAGCATCTGTGAAAATACACTTCATTCTGCTTGAGTTTCGGCTCTGTGGTAAAGTCTGTGTTCGTGGTCAGAAAAGCTGTGAGCACAGCAAGTACTCAGCTGATGAGCCTGACAGTGAGACCTAAATCTCTGATGAATTGGTCTCTCTGACGCTGAAGGATGGTACAGAAGAATGACATTGGCTCTGTGATGTATATAAAAAGTTTTGCACTTAGGCTTTGGCTTCAAAATTTATTTGAAGACTCGCTTTTAAATAAAGGGTGTATGTGCAGCTCTTTCAAGAGAGCTTTTAAAAATACTGTTTTAAATGTAATTAGGAGAGTTTGCAAGCCTTTAAATAATTCAAGAGCAGAACCTTCCCACCCTGATTTCTGAACAAATGGTCTCCATTTCCAACAAGGGTTCCACACTGCAGCTCTGAATATAAATAGAAAATGAAATGCCATTATATGTGCTTGTAAAGCTTGGATGAACATCAGAGAATATATTCCTAATGATACATCTGCAAATTGCTTATGTCACAGGTTTTAATGATAAATGTTTGCATTTAATTAGATACTTACAGAATGTTGATAAATCTTTAGTTTTAAGCTTTTGAATCTGTCTAAAAGAATATCGTTAAAGTGGTGATAAGTGAGCCCTGTACTTTATTCTGGGCTTTTCTGTAGGCATGCAGCATGACCTTGAGCAAGGTATTAATGGTGAGCCTTTCAGAGGTGCTGGGTACTTACAGCTCCCACTAATGTCAGTTGGAGCTTTGTACACGAACGCTCCTGGGGAAAATTAAGACACTGACCTTGGTGCCAGTCTGCCAGACTTTTACATCACTGACATTTTGGTGACTTCTGAATAGGTCAGATGTGCAACTGCTTTTTTTGTCCTGTTCCATAATGACTGCTCCAAACGTCCAGTAGTCCAGCTCAGTGTCTGTCAAAGACTTATAAATTATTGCCTGTACCATTCTTCTGCCAAATTTCCAGCTTAGTTCTTGCAGTAGCTGTCTGGTTCCTTCAATGTAAGTAGAAGAGTGAAAATTAGCACACTTAAAAAACCAAACAAAACACAACAACAAAGCTTATCATAAAGACAGCTGTGTATAGAAAGAAAAAACTGCTCTTAAATACTTGGATTGCTGTCACTGTTCAGAAATGGAGGAGCTGTTCCGCACAGACGGCCTTTCCCCTTCTGCCTGGGTCTTGGCAGGTGGAACCCGCTGCCGCCCTGACACCCTCTACTCTCCAAACATCAGGAAGGAGAAAGAAGTTGCAGTTCCGAGGGAAGATGCTGCTTCCTTTCTGGCTCCAGGGGCCTCCTGAAAAGAGAGAGCTCTGAGATTTGTGGGCTCGAGTGGCTACACCTTTGCTGGCTCTGCTGCTCCTTCCTGGGTAGCCTTTGGCATACCTGCTGCTTGTTTTGTTGGCTTGATTTTCTTTTCTGAGATGTTACGAGCGAGTAGCTATAGGACGACCAAAGTGCAGCACAGGAAAGCAAAGGGGTGACGGTGCTTTCTGTGAACTGTCTTGGTTGAGTAGCAGAGAGGAAAAAGATAATGGTGCAAGAAGTAGCTGTTAAAAAACCTAGGCTGGGATGTGGAAAATCTTTGATCAGAAGAGTGGAGTTGCAGAAGAGTCTTCCCACAGGAGTATTGGCAGCAAATGACCCAGTTCTACGATGGGCATTCATAGATGGATGGATTGCATAGCATGTTCCCTGCTACTGCATGTAGACATTTGCTGAGGCTTTACCTCTTCAAACCCATGTCCTTGAGGTTTTGTAAGATGGACTGTAATCCAGGCTGAGTATTTAATCAGCCTCTGTCTGCAGTGAATGTAATGCTGAGGAATGGGGAAAGCGTAACAGCCTGTAGCGTCCCAGGCTGGGGAGACTTAGGAGTACAAATGGTAAATGTATTATTCGTACAATTTTTGGGTGATGCTTGCCCACTGCCTTTGAGTTGCAGCTATTTCTAACTGTCCTGTTGTTGAAGCATCCCAAACATGGAAGCTGTTGCTGACTAAAGACTGAGTGTCGCAATTTCCATCTCTTGGCAGCCTTCGAGGATATGCTTGAAAACCCCTTGAACAGCACTCAGTGGATGAATGATCCAGAAACTGGGCCTGTCATGCTACAGATCTCTCGAATCTTCCAGACGCTGAATCGCACGTAGAGGGGAATGCCAGTCCACTGTGCCGCTTCCTACTGTCCCTCGCTTCACCTTCTCCTCAGCGGGAGGGTGCATGGATTGTCTGGGGAGGGGGACGGAGGGAAGGGGAGGGGGGGAGATCCTGTCCGAATGGGTCTCTCGCACGAGAGCTTATGTAGTTATGGCCAACTGAAGTTAATTGCCTTGTGGATTTAGTGTTAGTGGAAGAGGTTTGAAGACTTGTTTATGTTTTCAGGTATTAGTTTTAAAATAAAGTATATCAAAAAATAGGAAAAGGTTTTGTGAAAACAATTACGGATCTGATTGTTGGAAAGAAATATGATATTGCTTGTTACAAAGGCCTGTGACAATAGTTTCTAGCCAGTTTTGCTAGCATCTGGCTAGTGTTTACAAAAGGTCACTGACCACTAGCATAAGATATTAATCATCTCCATACAGTATTAATTTATGGCTACATCAAATTATAAAATGCTTTTTTAAATTGATTCTTAGGAAATGTTTTTTAAAAGTCCAAATATTGGGAGAGCAAGCACATTTCTATCCAGACTTGTTTATCTTGCATTATAATTTAAACAGGATAATTCAGAGATGGAATTCTTTTAATAAATAGCATTACTTTTTCCTATTTATTTTCTGCCTTAGTGTTGTTCCAGTCCCACAGTGGCTATACATGTAGGAGATTCTCTGTCAGCTACATTAAAGATGCAGTATCTCTTTCGCAGCAGAATGCGCTACACCAAGAGGAATTCTCAAGTAGACTGCAGTTCATAAGTTCATGCTCTGCCATATCCCAACGCAAGGAGGGATGTATTCATGTAGTGGGTTTTTTCCATTTTTATGTGCACGGTTTTGGAAAGGGAGACTTGTGGTTTTTGACTTTGTTTCAAACTGTTTACAAAAAAGCAATTAATTTGCATGGGTTTTTCATTGGTGATCTGTAAAGAAGCAGGGCTGCTTAGGTTTTTATCTTGTTTCACGTATTTAAAAGCACGCTTGAAATTATTATATTCTCTGAGATAGAAGTGGTTTTTCTTGACACTTATTTTTACCTTGGAAATACCAAGAATGTCAGGCTGTGGTTTTTTTCCTATTTTGTCTGAAGACTGACTTGAGATTTCAGACAGGAGTTGCGAGCTCTTAAGAACAGAACTCACTGGGAAATATCCAGCAAGTTTTTAAGGTTGGGCTCTGCAGGTGTTATTTTTTGTAACAGTCTGACCAGAAGTGGGGTTTGTTTTCAAATTAGTGAAACATGATTGACATCTGTTATAATCCCTGCCATGTCTTGTGTTTCACAGCCCTTGTTTTGGAAAGGCAGGCTAGGCAAGACCTGCCTCTCCAAAATGCAGGGGAACCAGGTGCAGACCCTGTCCTTAAATAGCACAAAGGTCTCCTGTCAAATAGAGAGATCCTGAAGAGCTCTACAAGTCACCTTTTTAAATGTGGGTTGGTTTGGGTTTTTTTTTCTGCAGTTGGTTTTTTTTAAACAAAAATGCAACAAGATGCAACCCGAAACCCTGCAACAAGTTTTGGCCTGAACTTGGCATCTAATCTATGCTGTTATGCAGTCAAGGCACTGAAGTTGCCAATTTCACATAATTAATATGAAGGGTGGGGAAATCAAAACAGCATGAGATTTTATCTCAACTGACTATCCCAGGATATTTTTTTTTTTGTTATTTGTGAGTTCATGTTAAGCTTTCCAGTTCATGACTGCTGAAATATTTACTTCCACACTTAAAAATTCCAGGCTTTATAGAGATGCTGCTTCTGTTCAAATTGGACGGTAAAACCATTTTCCCGGACTCTCGCTGAGAACAGATTGACAGCATGACATGGAATTGTAACCTTGCCCTATAACTGTGAAATCCCGCAACCCGATCCTGCAACCCAGTGAGTTCAGCACAACTACTCATGAGTAGTTGTGACTGAATGTTGTAGTGTTATGAAAGGTTTTGATTATTTTGTCCATTTTTTTCCTTGCTCCCTGAAGTTTTTTGTCTGTAATACTTCCAGAAGACACTGTTACTTGAAACTCTTAATGTTAGAGGCACAAGTCCTTCTCTACCAATCAGGATTCTTGTAAATATTCCTTCAAATGAGTGTTTTTAGAAGGCAAAGGTGGGAAAAACTACCCTGTAGTTTGATGGGAGGTTTTTTTGCTTCTGAATAAGTACAGGTTCAGACTTATCGAACAGACACTTTGGTGGCAGTCTTGGCCTTTGAAGAACGTGAAGGCATGTTGAAATGCTGCTTTTGATTTCAGTAATAAGTTATCAGACTCTGGAGTGGCTGTAGAGCTTCCAGACAGACCAGGCAAGGATCATCTGTCAGCTTTAGAGTCATCTCGAAGTTTGGCATCTGGTTCGCTGGTAGAACCTAGGGGACTAGCCATATGGCAAGAGCGAGCAGCCTGTCTTGCCCATACTGGCACGGGAGGAGCTGCCCCCAGGACTGTCTGTTGCCAGGACAATGTGGATGATGAACTTGAACCAGCTCCCCAACTTTGAGGGGGTTGAAGCTGGGTACATTCCTGATACGCGGTGTCTGACCCGCTTCGGAGGCGCAGAGTGGTTCGCTTCTAAGGATAAAGGTTCTGCCGCTTGTGTATCTCTGCATCAGCCCCACAGCAATGGGATCAGAGTGTGATGCTGCCAGGACCTGCTCGTGAACTGTGCGTGTTCATCAGTGTCAGTTTGATGGTGGCGATAAAAGTTACCAGCGCTGCCTCCCTTGGTATGCCAAAACGCAATCAGTGCCACTGAACCTTTTATAAAGTAAGGAAAAAAAAGCATCAGTAAAACAAATCGTGCTTATGTAATAGAAGAAGGTAAGAACGCCTGGGTTCAACAGCATAACCTACTGAGCAGTTAGAGACCTTAGGGATAAAGGAATACTGCATCTTTAAAATGCTTGAAGGCTTGAGAATATGTGGTTATTTCTGGATTTCGTTATTCCAGAGCTCAACGCTTAAACAGCTGAAGTGTTGGAGAGTGTGTTCTTCCTCATCTACCAAACAGTTTTCTTGCTTGGTATGGCTTTAAGGATGGCTTAAACATAGCCCTGCTTATCTGTCAAAAACTTAGTTTCCCGTGGCAAATAGCTGAAAGAGGCCAGAACTTGGGAGGTGTGTTGTTTGCGGCATGGCATAGGAGTTGACTTAAAACAAGGAAAATCTACCCTTGGGGTTGAATGAGCACTTGAGGAGTTGATCAAGATGTCAGTGGTGGTGCTAGGGTATGAATTAGTGGCAGACTGGGGAGCTGCGTGTCCCCACCACGCCTGGGTGTACTGCTGCTTCAGCGCGGTACACGGAGGGCGGCGTTAAGTCCGCTGTGCGTGCAAAGGCATTGGTTGGCCTAATTTTTACCAAACCTGCAAAAAAAAACCTGAAGGATCACTGCTGTTGAGTCAGAATGCGCAGACGGGTCTCCAGGCACAAGGAGTGTATGTGGTGAGAGCTTTGCGTGGTGATAAACTGTCCTGTTCCGTTGCTGAAGGGTAGAGGACTGGTGGAGCTGCTCTGTGAGCCCGTGAGAGGTCCCCAAATGCATGGGAATAGAAAAAAAATTGTTTTTTTTTAAAAAAAAAGCTATTGTGAGGAAGAATTACTCACAGGAGTAAGGATTTACAGGTTCAGGTCCCGTGCGTGCAACTCTGGTGTTCAAGTTATAACTAGCAAAGACATGTCGTATTTAAGTGTCTCATAACACGGTCATAGGAATATTTGGAAGGCTGTGAAATCGCGCGGTAAGGAAACGGGGCGGTAGGTGGCTAATACAATGGCTATTTCTTACAGTTCTAGCTCTTTGCCCCATCAGTTGATACGGACAATCTTCTACTTTTTGATATTACATGAATCTTGAAAGCTAGCTAGCTATTTATTTAAATATGTATAACTTATAATTTTGTCATCAAAACACTGCTATTTTTAATAGAAATGTACTATATGGAAGTTTGTTCTCAGGGCTTCATATTTATACTCTCTTTATAGGGGGATGCATTTAAAGGGTTGTATTTGGGGAAAAAAATGCCAGTGGCCACTTTACAACTCGGACCTTGATTGTCTTGCCCTGTGAGCCTGAGCTAGCGTAACTCCTAACGAACCTCTACTGTCTGGTCCAGCCCAAAGAATCTGCCAGTCCTTCTCCCCCTGTGAGCAGTGACGTGAGTCTTCCCTTAACATCGCTGCATCGCCCTGTGGCAGCGGTCACGCAAGGCTGCCCAGCTACTTCACAGCTCCCTCATCCTTACACCATTTCAAGGACGCTTCTGTTCTCCGTGCAGCTGGAAAATTAGCTTGCACGGTTTCTAAAGCAGTCATCAGTGCTCTCCTGCTCTTCTGGGGCGGCGCAAGGTTCGCTCCCGCGAACGCGGGGAAGCCTCCGGCTAATTGCTTCTTTTTGGCTGCTCGCAGCCCCTGTCGCAGACGTGTCCCAGAGCCTTGACCCCTATTTCTTTCCTCACTCTCCTGGAACCAAACTTGTCTTTTGGAGATTGATCTTCATAGCCAAGAAACACTTAAGTGGTTATTGAAATCCTTTTTAGTTGGGACTGTTACGATTTTTTTAATTTTTTTTTTCCTTAGGCATTGTGGTTCATGGGCTGAGGATTTTCTAATATATTTGGAAGTTGTTTAAATAAGCATTGCACCAAACGAATGTATAGTGACACTGTCAGCAAATACTGCCCGTGGAGGAGACACAGAGGTTACCAGTGATCTCTACTGCAGTGGCAGTTTTACAGAAGTAGTGTGCACAGGATAGGGAGTGTTTCATCCAAAGTAAATACCCCATTTTTCTACTCTTAATAAATAGCATTTTTATTAACTAGCAGAACGGCGGTGCTTGCAGCTGGGTATTTCCCTCTGATCATAGGTCCTTGTGCTTTGAGGCATAAGCAAACCACTGGCTGTGTCCTCCTCTCTGGGCCGATTATTCCTCGGATGGATTTGTGCTGGCGGTTGTTGTGGGGGGACGGTCGGTGAGCTCGGCCGGGGTGACAGTCCCCACCTTCCCGTGGAGGAAACAGCAAGCGGTGTGTCTTACGTCTACGTGAATGTGCTGTCGTGGTGGTGGTTCTCACCTGCATCCTGACGTCTGGGTATAACGAAGTGGGGTGTTTTTAAGGACCTCTTGCCCCCTAGACTTTTGAAGATCCTTAATGCAGATCCTGTTTGCGGCATGTGAACTTCAATAAATGTAAATGCATTAAATTCTTACTGAATTTGGGTATAGTTTTATATCATGCTCTGGGGAGAGGGAAGAAATTGGATCACGTTTTAAACTAGGCCCCGCAAAACAAAATGTCTTTGTTGCAGCAGGTAACAGAGGCCTGTAGAGATTTTTAATTTGCATATTTTTATCATAGTTTAATGAACTGTACAGGAATGTGATTTGTTATCCAGCACTTACAAGGCAGCACCAGTAAAATTATATTGCGAGGTGCTGACTTAACATTTTTCATTTCACCTGTGTATAAAATAATTAGGTACAGCATATGATAATTTTTATATGGCACTGACACTGATGTGTGGCATGCACAGCTGTTTCTAAGATGTAACGTTACTTTTCTGAAGCTTAACTAGGGCGGCCGTCGCTGAGCCTGTGGAATTCAGGGTTCATTCTGGACGTGCTCCCGTGGGTCGCTGCGCTCTCCCTGAGCGGGAACACCGGTGGGCTTTGCTCCTCTGCAGTAGCCCTCTAGGCAAAAAGTAAGAAATGCTACTAATTTATTTTTTTTTTAATCCTTTTAAGCAGTCACTGTTGTCTACTGTAGTATTCCTGGAAGTTATCGAGGTTGTTAGCAAAGCCAGCCCCGGTCAGATTGAAACGATTGCGTACCTTCAGCCTGCGGAGAAGTCGTACCCACGAGGGAGACCAGAATGAACGCTGAGTCTTTAAAACTGCTCACACACACACACACACACTGAAGACACTGATGTTACGTGTGTTGTAAATTTATAATATATCTTAAAAATAAAGGTTTTTTTGATTTATTACAAGGTATTCTGAAACATCATTTTCAGGAGCGGCGAAGGTTTATGAATCCCCGTGGTTCCATGTTCCTTGCATCTGCGGGCGGCTGGAATTGTTTCTCAGCAAATAAGTCATTTCGATAGGTGGTTGAGAAACCTGTAACAAAATTTGTGCAGAAAATCCTGGTTCAGTAGCTGCTTTTGCACCTGGAAGGTATTTATTTTCCAGGAACAGTTGCGTTGGTAAGATGCATTGCAAGGGCCATGTGAAACAAGATTTGGTGCTCCCGTGTGATGAACTGATGCCGTTTAAGAGGGATTTACCTTGATGGTGGTTGACGGATAAATCGGAAGCCTTTTCTTCTGCACCAGGGGAACCCCCGTGAAAGAAAAGAGCTCGAGCAAAGGGCAGCTGGCGCTGTGGGACAGGAGGAAACCGAAATGCCCCCCCTGGCTGGGGCAGTGCCAGTGCTGCTGCTGTTTGGAGAGGAGCCGGGAAGCGCCTCCAGGCTTTGCCCGCGGGTGTGGGGTAACCTCGGAGGCGGCTGATGGAGAGTGTAAACGCGGGAGGTTATTTCCCTAGAGAAGAGGTGGGGTCATTAGCATTCTCACACAATGTTCAGGGCGAGGGAGAGCACCTGCCAGCAGCCTGTTTGTTTAGCGCACGTTAAGGCAACCGGTGAGGAGGTTGGAGTAATTTTCATTGCATCCCGTGAAAGATGGAGGATTAGCGTATGGGGCATCTGACTGCTGCTTGTTCAGCGCCGGCTTTTCAAAGCGGTGGGGTTAAATGCAGGTGTTCTCTCGCTGGGCCCTAACTCGGATTTCCTTTAATGCACAGATTAGCAGTAGGCTGCAGGACAGTTCAAAGATCCAGCTCTCCACTTATTTTTATTATAATTAAAACAAAACCAAACTTATTAAAACAAACCAAAAAAAGCCCTTAAAGCAGCTTATGGTGTATCATTAGATAATGGTGCTTGCGAACCTGAACTGGTCCAGCAGGTCGAGGCAGAAATCCACACCTTAAAAATTAAGAAGTGCTGCTATCTGAGTGACAAGATGGGCTGTAATTGGCGTAGTGTGTGTCGGCTCTGGAGATGAGGAGCGCGCGCTCGGCGCGGACACGTGTTGCTGGCGTTCGCCGGCAGCGGTGAGAAGAGGCGCTGCTGCTGCTTCGGCGCGGGAGCCGCCCCAGCAAAGGGACGGGGGGAAGGTAAGTACAGGTCCCACTTGGCTGTGGAAATCCAACTTGGTGTTGGCGAGGTGAGACAGCGCTCGCAACGCAAATGGTGTGGCAACGGTGTCATTCCCGTGACGGGCGGGTTACCGCGGCCTCTCCCAGCGAGCGGTGCGGCGGTGGGGCTTTCTCCTTCCACGCGCCCGCTCTCCTCCCGTGGAGCGGAGGTCACCAGTCGCACTAACCCATAAATAGGAGTAGAATATTGTACAATTCCCCGGCCGCCTCCTCTCCCGTGTCTGCTTGGAGCGGGTTCCAGTGGGAACCAGTGGGTTCCCACAGAGGGAAACGGTGGATGCTGTCCCTGGGAGCTCCTACACCCGGGCAGCCCCGTGCGCTCGGATCAAGGCTGCAGCCCCCGCTGTGACAGTCCAACCGTTTGCTCTCTGCTTGATATTGCTTTTTAATTTGTTTAATGGTGATTTTACTACAAGAGGGGGATTGGCCAAAGGAAGCGGCGGCTCCGGAAGGTGCTGGGGATGCGTTGCTATGGGGAAAGTGGGTTTGGGGCAGAATTACGGGAGCAAATTCTTTTCTGTCGCTATTCAAAGCCTCTGCTCCAAGTGCAGGACTTGGAGTTGTGAGCTGGGCCATCGCTCTGCTGGTTTGGTCCTGGAAAACGGCTTGAAAGCGGGCAGGTGTGCAGCGTACGTGTGCGCACAGCGTTGGTACGACTGCCAATGCGTGACCCGAGGAGGGACGGCGGTGCCCGAGCCCCGTGTATCCAGTGTCACCAGGAATCCGGTCAGTGGTGGAGCTGGGGGAGGGACATCAGTAACTCGAGACGTGCTGGACCGGACCGCGCCGGACCAAAATAAACCTGGAGAGGTGACCAACGCTCTCACACCCAAGGGTGTAAATCGGATGGCTGGCCGAGGAGCTGGTGCCCAAATAAAAGGTCTGAGTTCAGAGCCTGCGAGTGCCGGGGGGTCCTGGGGGGTCACCGTGGCTCCGGGTGCTGCGCTCCCCCACCGCGGCCGCTGCCCCCCCTCTGCCTGGTGCATGGCAGTGGGTGCTTAGCAGCAGCGGGTAGGATGCAAACCCCGTGTCTTGGGCTCCTGCCCCCCCCAGGACACAGGACCGCCGCTTCCCCGCGGCCCTCACGGGGAAGAGTTGGAGCTCTCGAACAGGTTTCGTTCAGGACGCCATCAGCAGTTGCCTAACGAGCTCTCCCGCTCCGGGGAAGCGGCGTGGAGGGAGCGGGGAGCTGGTCGGGCTGGTTCCACGCCAGGGCTCTGCGTGCGCGGGGCGAGCGACGGCCGCGGAAGCTCTGCGCTTAATTCTCGGCGAGAGCCGCCCGACCGTCGCGGTGCCGCGCTGTGCGGGTGCGAGTGGCTGCGGGTGCACCCGGGAAAACGAGTTATTCATGGGACACTTGGAGCACTTATGCACGATGCGGTTACTTGGCTTTTGTGAGCCGTAGCTCGGGCATAAACCACATTTATGGTGAAGTGAACCTCTATTTGTCCTCTGAGGAAGGGCTGCTCCCTAGGGAATCTGTGCCCGGGAGTCCCGTACCCATGGCAGCACCTACGCATCCAGAGTGTGTTTGAATTATTCGGCGCTGCTGTGTGGGGCAGCCCTCAGAACAGCGCAGCCCTCGGAACAGCGCAGCCCTGGTGCTGTGCTGAACCTGCTGCCTCCAGCCACGCGCCTGCCTCCACCCCTTCCCATGGCACGAGGGTTGTGGGGGGTTTGGGGCATCTCTCTGGATTTCTTGGCACTTGGGATTTGATTTCTTCTCTTGCTTTCTTCTCTTGATTCTTTGATTTCTTCTCTTGATTTCACTCTTCTTGCATCAAGAAGAGCGGAGGTCTTCAGCAGGTCGAGGGAGGTCATCCTCCTCCTCTGCTCTGCCCCAGGGAGGCACTGTGTCCAGTTCGGGGCTCCCCGGGTCAAGAAGGACAGGGAACTGCTGGAGAGGGTCCAGCAAAGGGCTACAGAGATGATGAGGGGACTGGAGCATCTTTCTTGTGAGGAAAGGCTGAGGGACTTGGGACTCTTCAGTCTGGAGAAGAGAAGATTGAGGGGGGACCTTATCAATGCTTATCAATACTCAAAGGGAGGGTGCCAGCGGGATGGGAACAGCCTTTTCTCAGTGGTGCCCAGTGACAGGACAAGAGGGAACGGGCACAAACTTGACCAGAGGGAGTTCCATCTCAACCTGAGGAGGGCCTTCTCTCCTGTGCGGGTGGCAGAGCACTGGCACAGGCTGCCCAGAGAGGTGGGGGAGTCTCCCACTCTGGAGCCATTCCAAACCCGCCTGGACGCCGTCCTGTGCCACTGCTGGAGGTGCCCCTGCTCTGGCAGGGGGTGGCACTGGGGGAGCTCCAGAGGGCCCTTCCAACCC
>VUYV01000038.1:4839385-4891576 GCA_008711295.1 Anarhynchus alexandrinus
TGCGGGGGCTGCGGGGGGCTGCGGGGAGGGAGGGGAAGGGAGGGGAGGGAGCGCCCCAGCCTGCCTTTATTCCAGCGGTCGGGCAGGTGATGGGGCTGCTCCTTTCTTCTTCCGCTAGCCCAGCCCGTAGCCTCGGCAAAGGGCTTTCTGTGGGCAGATCCGCGGCTTACAATAAAAGGGATGCTCGCTGCGGGCTCGGATGTCTTTTGATTTCCGAGTGGATTTTAAATGGCTAAATAAGCCCTTCCAATTAAAATCCTGAAGGATGTTGGGCCTGTGGTGTTCAGCCCGCCGTATTGTGCCCGGTATAATGCACGCTGGCCATCCCTTCAGCCAACTCCTCCCCTGTGCGGTTTTACAAATGCAATGGGAGCGATTGCCTGTGTAAGACTCCGCTGTTCTTTTGTTTTTGTTTTAGATGGTGGATGTTGATGTTTGTGTGGGTGGAGATAGTACCAGAAGAAAAATGGATGCCCTGACAGATAGTGCAGTTGAGATTGTCCCTTTGGAGCTCTACGATTCAGCCAGAGCAAAAATAGCTGCTAATCTACAATGGATCTGTGCTAAGGCCTACGGAATAGGTAAGATCACTTTTATCAGGAAGTCATTCTTGATTTTGTTCTTGCTTTTTCTGTCTCCCCTGCCATTCCAGAAGTGGCAAAATTGGGCTTAAATCACCTTTGTTTTATATATCAATAATGGGACGGTCTGTTTTCTTGTAATATTATACGTTTCCCAATACCTTCGACGGGAATAATGGAACTATATGAGATGCCCTGAATCAGCAGATCTAATGGTGAATGCTCACAGATTGTGCTTGTGAAGAAGGCATACCTCAAAATGTTTTAATCCTCATTTTAGCTAAGTAGACTTTCTTCCACAGCAGTATATCACTGCTTGCAGGCCCCGAGTCCCTCCAGGCTGTGAAGGCTTTAGTGTGCTTCCTTGTCTAGTCATCTTGGCCAACAGATGCTAGGACCTTCATACCCTTTGTGTTCTCAGTTAGGACTGGGTTTTTTTTTTCAGATTACGATTTTGGTTTCAAAATGAACTAAAAAGTAATCCATTTATGACCAGCAACATTCTTTTATGTAAAAGAAATGTTGAATGAACAGGTACAGTTTGTCTGTGTTCTGTGACATTGAACAGCAAGTTATAGGTGATAGAGGAGTTCTTCTTTCCCTTATGTTGTCATAAACCTTTACAGTCAAACATGGAAAAATAAAGATTCTTGGAGTATCACTTGTACAGTATGTTCCTGACATCTATTGAAATTTGCTTTTTTGTTTTGAACTAGATCTCTCTGTTCTGAATTACTGTTACTAGATACATCTTGACTTTAAGTAGCTTCATTATGAAGAAATATGATGGAATTCTTATGTTGTGGTTTTTTTTTTTAAATCCAGAATAAAATGTATAATAAAAACACGTATAGAATCTTGTTTTGGAAAATGAGGTAGCCCTGTTAATCTAAGTCTAATTCGCCAAACTCATAATATGCTTAATGGATTAGCACTAGCTTACTTTGTGACAAGGCTGAAGAAAAGCAGTCCATTCCTGCAGTTAAATATTAATCCTTGTTGGAATATTTTTCTAAATTATTTTTATTTTTTAGTATTTCCAGATCTGTCAGTGTTCTCATCATTTTAATGATCGTGGGGAAAACCAGAAATCATGGGTTTATAATGTTTAATATTAGTGAAGGTTTTCCATTACAAGCAACAAGAGACAAAAAAAAACCCCATTTATCAGATGACTTTTAAAAAAAATGTGGGGATTTTGGGAAGGTGTTAGTAAAACATTGATAACTTAAAAGAACATTCCTCATGTAAAAATATTTCAGTTGCTGGAATTGTTTGTAATGTTTCCTGAAGACTTGTTAGTGATCAGAGATAAAATGGGTATTCCAGACATGGAGATGTACTATTTATATTATGACTTTGTTTCGAAAGAAAGCTAATCCTAAATTAGAATTGACTGGCATGGCTCCTACGCTGCAGAGAAGCTTTATGGCCTCGTGTTTCTTGGTAGTGTCTTCTGGGGCTCCAGAACTCAGGGTTGTGTCTATACATCTTTGACCGGATAACCGGTTAACAGCATGTCTGCTCATGCACTTGACAGTGTGGACTTACATTGAATAAATATTTGGTTTTCTTTTGACTAAAAATTTTGGAAAAGAAACCCACCTTTCATAATGACGATGATGTGATCTCCAGCATAGAGAAGGCTGTAGCAGCATTTGCTGTTTTTTCTGCTTGTATTTAGACTTGTTCAGATTACATTTTAATAGAAGTTAACTGCCATGAACAGTAGGAAAAAATATTTTTGCTGGAGCTTTTGGTGTTGCGTTGTTGGTCAGCTTCAGTGCATAAGTTTTTCTGTGTGTGTGTATCTTTGTAGGACCATGGCCCATGGAAATTTAGTTTGATTTTTGAAATGGCTTCTGCAAGGTGTTGTCACACAGTAACCATTACTTCTGGAATAGCATTGCAAAATACTTAGAAATTTATAAGCCTCTTTAATTCATAGAGAGATGGGCTTGAAAAAGGTTTTCTATGTGATTATCATTTTGAATAATATTTGAACTTAATTCATTACTTGTCATCTCTCAGGGTTTTCTTTCTGTGTTAAGATATTGGATGTTGTTCAGTGGATCTTGGGCAGCTACCAAGCAATTGTGAATTTGTTATATAAAATCTCACGAGGCAGATGGAAGTTGGGGGGGTGGTTTTTTGTTATTTTACACTTAGTTCTGGTCAAATTGGGTGGAAAAAAAATTGCTTCTCTTTATAATATTAAAACACTGTCTTGTGTTCTGAAGTAATTCTTATCTAATAGGGTTTTCATAACTGCCTTGAAGTGGCTAAGTAAAGAATGTTTTTCTGAAATGTTAGGTTTGGAATTGACATGTATGAATAGACATAATTTTGTGCCTTTATCTTTCAAATGCTGGTGCATATCCTGGATTTCATTTTCATCTGAGTAAGGCTAAGCTCATGCTGAAGTGTGGGAATGGTCATGGGCAGGAATGTGATTCTAGTGTAGACTGTTACTAAAAGTCATCCATCGCTGCAGGTTTTACCTGAAACTGTATTTTCTATTTACTGTTACAGGATATTTGAATTCTCCACATCTAAGCTGGCATTTAAGTAGGAAAATTCTTTATCCTTTCTTTTTTGTTTTTCGCAAGTACAAATTACTGAGAGCATGCATGACACATAATTTGAAGTTGAAGTCCTAGTTTGGGCTGTGTTTCGTTTGATGATGCATTCCTCCTTTTTTCCCTTCTGGCCATGAAAAGAGAATTTTGGTAGCCAAACAGCTGAGCACAGCTACGTTGTCTCTTCAACACAAATACTGCTAGAGAGACAGCCCCTTTCCTTGCATAGGAATTGGGCTGAATGGTTTGTTTCTGGAAGCTCGTAGCTCCTCCTGTCTGTGGTGGCCGCCTGGTTATCACAGATGGACTCCAGAGGGAGGTCTTACAACTGTTTGTCCAAATTCCAGAAGACAGAGGGGGAGGATGTTGTGAAGGAAAGTGTTTCTCTATTCAGTGTCATCCGTCTCCCCAAATGAATCTGGGAGTACTGTCACGGATCACTCTGAAAGTCTGCGCACAAACATCTGGAAACCCTCTGTACACTTGAGAGATTATAAAGTCCGTTTAGCTGAGACAGTAGTTTGAGGGGATGGAATTTGATTAGAACAGAATTATCTTTCTCATCAGCAAACTTTGATTAGAACCAAATGTGCACTTTAAGGAATTCTACTGGCAGTGTGAAAACACAATTCATAACGTTTAAGTGGCCGAGGAGCAAGGGTGCCGCTGAGTTTGTGGAACTTTGATTCACAGGAGGCGAGCGTGGGAGGTTTAGAGAGGCTTGGCAAGCTGTCCGTGGGAGAGATCACTTTTTCACAGTCGGCGGAATGAACCAGATTGCCAGGCAGTCACGGAGCCACGCGCTGCTCGAGGCTGAGCAGAGGGAAGGGGACCCGATCCTTCAGCGCCGCTGTCCCCTCGGGCTCTGAGCAGCAGCAGAATGAACACAACGAGTACATTTTCGTTTGGTACAACTTGGGAAAATAGACAATGACAATGAAAAATTTTGATTTAGATTTAGTTAGTGGAGCCTTAATTTATGTGTAGAAATTATGTTTTCCATCATCACGGTTATAATGTTAAAATTTAGAAAATGGAAGGAGTATATGGAAGTTTTTCAGAGTTGCAGCTTGCTGTGATCAAGTGGGTTGTTTGCAGCCCTTTCAATAACAAATATTGTTGCTTCTTTAAAACAGTTTGTAAAATTCAGATTTTTCAAGATTGTCTTGGTGGGTTTTACTTATTTATTAGGGCTGGGAGCTTTATATATTTTCCAGACTTAGTGCTACCATTAGCCTGAGACCTTTGGCAAGATACAGGCAGGAGAGCCAAGCACTAATGTAATGCATTGGAGGGGAAATCCAAGTTGTGGCTTTTTTTGGTCTTTGAAGTACTTAATACTTACCTGTTAAATAAGGTTTTACAGTACCGTAATAGCTACCCGCAGTTACTGGTTGGTAGAGGCAGTGTGAGCGTGTTTCCTGGGCTAAATTGCCTAAATCCCTGGGTTCCTTGCTTGTAGTCCTTGTCAGCTTTCTTCTCAGGTCCATAATAATAATATTTTTAAGAAAGCTGTTGTGTTTTGCATATATTCAATAGTTAAACATTTGTTTCTTTAGTAACTCCTGTTTCATAAACACTGACTGTTACTTGTGTGAAGTTTACAGAGGTGAAGAATTCCATAATTATTGTTTTGTCTCTTCTGCTTCATCCAGGCTTGTGGCTTTATGCTTGATCAAAAGATATGATAATGAGAGTGCGGTCACTCTCACCAGCAGTGTACAAAGTCTTTAGCTTGTTTTTTTTCCTGCCCGTTGTATGTAAATTTCCATGTATAATATTGTAGATCACTTATGGAGTTTATAATACAGTTCTGTAATGAGAACCAACAAAAAATGTTTTTATAAAAATGCAGGTGGTCTTAGCTGCTGAGAACACATAGCTTCTGCTCGTGATCTGCAGCTTAGAGGACATCCATACAGTGCTAAATAATTCTGGGAACAGATACTGATACTAATGAAATCCTACTCAGAATTTGAATAAGCTTCATTCTGTTTACCATGATGCTTTGGCTCTCTTTCCGTGTGAAACCAGTTCTTCGTGCTTCTGGAGGTAAAATAAGATCTGGGGTGTACCCACTTCTCCGGTTCAAGCAATAAGTCAGATTTGTTCAGATTGCCCTATTTTTCTTTATCAAATAATAATTAGGTAGTCATCTTTGAACAGGTTTTTGTAAGTGAGATGATAAAGAAATGGTCCGTACCCTAAAGCGAGGAGAGGAGGGTCTGGCAGTAATTGTCTCTCTGGTGGTTGTTACAAGTGAAGATATTTTTGTAATCCTGTAAACTATGTTGTACACAATGATTTATACTCGGAACCGACAGTTTTTTGAGAGATTAGAACTCATTGATATGATGGAACAGACTGAAAGAATTGCTTCATGAGAAGTTATGATAGTTTATTTTTGAGTCCTCTGTTAGAAAAATAGCTGGTAGAGTATCTCTCCAGTGGGCTCAGTGGGACAAGAACACTTAAGAGTTTATGCTGCTGAAACTTGAAAGAAGTATGTTATTACTTTGTTTTTGTGAGTGTGAGAAACAGCAAAAATGAGCATTTTTGCTCTATAATAAGCTGACTGCATGCAACTAAGTAGTGTGGTATAAAATGTACATAAAATCCATGTGGGAAAGAGATCCGGTCAACTCTGATATTGAGTATAGCATGGTAAATTCTTTGACAGTTCTTGATAGAAAACATAGGACGAACTGAATTAATGATGTATACCTTCACAGATGTCATTATCAGGTTATGTGCCGTTGTTTTTAAGTGGCTATAAAAACACTGGTAGTTTTTAAGCTTTACGTCTTTTGAACACCTCAGTTTATCTAAAACTGGCAACTATAAAGCTTGCGTTGAACTTGATGCTAACATTTTCCTGGGGTAACAACTCAGAAAGCACATTAGGGAAAACAGAAGGTGTTTGCAAGGTTTTCGATAACATGCAATAGTAACATGAAAGTGAGTTCCTTTTGGAATTAAGTTGTTATTGGAGAACTTTTTATAAGCAAAAAAAAAAAAGGACATAGTTTAATTGTTTTTGGTTTGCTGTGGTATGATTTGTTAAACTGCTCAAGTGGAAATTTTTGTAGCTATAGCTTAAAAGTTAATTGCTCAGAAGTTAATTTTTCATGTTGATTTTTTTTCCAAATTCCAGAGCATAAATGTGTAAAAAATACAAGTTTTAATGAACGGAAATTTTCTAACATCTAAGTTCAGTTATAGGTCATGAAAGTAAGGTGTAGAAAAAGATGCTTATAGAAACTGGGTCTTGGAAAGGCTGGGACAAAGACTCCAAAAAGAGCATTGACACATTCTGTAGTGAGGCAAGCAAAAAGCGTATGACATGTTTGGAGTTTCCCAGATCCATAAAAACTGGGGAGAAAAGCTATCTGTAATACTGGTGGCTGCTTGCGTATCCATAGTGTGTAATTTAAATTAGCATTGGGTTAACTCTGATGGTGTATAATTGTTCTAAAATTGAAAATGTATTTCTGAGATTTTTGGCAATGTGGGAATTTTGACATTTTTCAGGGGGTTTTGGAGAACGAGCAGTCCTGGGTGCTGCAAGTGGTTTACGTGGCATTATGCTGCAGATAAGAATAATTAGATAGGTCTCTCAGGTTGCACTTTCAGATGCAACTTTCAAATATTGAAGATATCTCAAGATTAGAGCACTTCTTGTGTCTGTGGCTGTCTAGGAAGGCTGTGTTGCCCTGTTTGAGATGATTGCATTGTGTACTGGACTGCTACAACTATGGTATCTGGAAGGTTCTCAACTCGGAATTATATACTTATATAGCATCTTTTTTGCATCACGTTTTTTCCTGCCATTTGTTTCTCATTTATTTGTGCCTGCCATGTGGATAGTATGATTATGTCCAGTATAAAATAAATTTGAATTAAATAATAAAGTTAATATTGCAGCTCTTGAGCCTTGGTGTGGTTTTTATATCTTGACATTTCAGCGGGCCTTTAGTGAGGACATCAAATTAGTTACAAAACTGTTCCTTTCTGTCACAGGCAAGTTTAGCTGACAGAAGTGTGATAGGCACTAATGCAGAAAGTAAAACTGGGTAAGTGTTTACAGTGAAATAAGTTGCAGTTATGGGAGGATTAATGTTTATGAGTAACTTCTTATGATAGTATTTAAATTATTGATCCTGGTACCACAAGTTACTCCCCCCCTCCCCTCCATATCTTTAATTCTGGTCAATCCAAATCCATTCAGTCCTTAGGCAACTATATGGACATCAGGAACATGAAGTTAGAGGGTTCTTCAATGTAGAAGAAAAAGATTTCAGGTCTCTTGATTGAACGTTCAGACTAAAGAATAGTAGCCAAGATACAAGTTGTGTGTACTTTTTTTTTATATATGAATTTCTGTGACATGGAATCTCATGACTAAGAACTAGATCCATTTATTGCTAGAAAAGGCTTTTAAAAATCAATAAAATGATGCTAGTTTAAATAAAAAATTAACCTGGGAGGTCTTACTGCCCCTGTCACGCAGCAAGCTGAGCATCGTGTTCCAACAGTCGCTTCTGTTCCAATAATTTGTGTAAAGACCCCAATGCAATAGATTGTATCCCTTGTGGGTATGTTAGTGTTGAAAAGAATGCTTTTTGCTTTCTGTAGTTACAGTCTATAAAACGATGGCAGCCTGCCTTGTGGAAGGGGACGTGGAGAAGCCCTGCAGAGGCGGTGCTCTGCCTGGGGAGCAGCCCGGCTGCGGGGGGACCTTCAGGGTTCTTTGTCCAGCCATTCCGCACAGCGCGGTTTCAGACGGTCTCCTGGGTTACCCGGCTCTGCGGGGGTCTGTGGAGCTGGTGGAGGACAGATGTTCATAGTAAAACCCTCATCTAAGAACTTCAGATTTCAGACGTTCTGAATTTGCATTTTTTTTTTTGTTTTTAAAAAAGCCTTCAAAACTTGAAGTGGTGCTAATGCTCTTACCAGAAATGTACTACTTCACGGATATTTTATGAGCTGGTATTCTATTATTTCTTTTCACAAATAATTTTAGCAAAAAGGCAATGTATCCTTGATTGTTAAAGGTGTAGCTGCTTATAATGAAGCTAAAATTATGTGAGCCAATTTACATTTTGATTTTTGGATCTTTCCCCAGTCTTTAGAAATGGAAGCTCTAGTTCTCCTTCTGGAAATGGCAATGACCGTTAAATGGAATTAGCTTTCAACAGCCTTTGATTTTAGGTCAGGTTGACTAATGTTAAGAAGATTAAAAATATTTGAATTTATTATCTATTTCACTAAAAATGGACACCCATGTTAGCAAATGCTACTTCAGTAGTGCCACTGGGGTTTTATTGTGTCTCTTCCAACCATCTTCAGTATGTAGTCTGTACATCACAGCATTCAATGTCACATAAAGAAAAAACAGTGATCTTAAAAATTAGGAACTTCAAAAAGCTTTCAATTTTGAAAAATAGGGGCCGTACTGTATGACTGAGTAGCTGTTAAAGGTGTTACAACAACTCTGGTTTACTACATATTTTTATTTAAGTGAGATGTACTTCTGGCTCATGTAATTGATAACATTCTGTCTCAGTTTCTCTTCTTTATGATCATTAAGTGCTCTGCAGTATACAAATACTGTGCGTCTTATTTTGCAGTTCAAAGATATGCTATGGGTGGGAGTTTTTTTGAATGGGGAAATTTAATTATTCTGGAAATGAGCTGAATGAAAAGTAAATATGCTGCCAAATTAATAATTCTTTTAACTGTAGATGTACGTATTTAGAATGAACTGTTGAAGTGGCTTTGGGGGAAGATCTTCAGAGTGTCTGGGTAGCATAAGACAGAATTTTATGTTTGAAAATTGTGAAATGTCAGGCTTCTATTAAGACAATACACTTGAGGCTAAAAAGTATTTTTCCTAGAGTTGAAGACTCTCATTATTACTGCTAGGCTATCGTAAAGATCAATAGCTTCTAGTCTGATTACTGAATACGAGTAGAAGTATTTATTTGGGGATATATCTATTTTTAACTTGGTTTACGTCTTTTCAATAGTATCAAGAAACTATTGCTTACAACAGCATTTCCTTCCACTTTCAACTGCTGTGATCAGTTGACATTTGCTTTGTGTCGTGGTGTTACAGCCGTTGACGCTGGCAGCACTTCAGCCAGCAACGGGTGGATTTGAAATGTCCTAGACGGGGTTAGAGTCATCAGAGTATTTGTTGTCGTTAGTGCCTTTCTTTCCTGCCGGCTATGAAGCCGTGCTGGTTCACAGGAGAAGTGGAGGTCTTTATGAGGGTTGGAAACTGGTGGGGAAGAAGTGGTGTGCGAGGATGAAGTCTTCCGTATTGTTAATTTTAATCTGCACGTGAATTACTACACTCGGGATCTGTGTTCAGTTTGATAAAATAAGGCAACTTGCAGAACTGTGCCATTCCAAAAGAAGTTAATTTTAGACTTCATTTTGAATCCAAATCCAAGTGGAGTTGGTTTTGCTTTATAGGCTTTCGTTTTTATTGAAAGGCTGAGAAGCTGCAATAGTTTACTTCAGTACTCTTGTCTTCGAAAACACATTCAGCTCACTGGAGACTCAATTGTTTTGCAAACCGCTTGTAAAATACTCAAGGTTTTAGTCAGATGTTTTGGTCTTTATCTGAACTTTGGCAGTTTAGAACAAAGAAATACGTGGCTTAGTTTTCTTTTACAATTTGAGAATGCTTGGCCAGCCCCTCTTAGTGAATGGGCGTTGCAGTTATTTAGACGTTTTGGGATATTGCTTGCAGTAGTCATAAATTTTGCTTTGAAGATAGATATACTTTGCTCATCTGATACATAGAGCATTTTAGCCTGTGATCTAAGTAAATTATTTTTATTTCAAAGTAAAATTAAAATACTAATAATATGCACTAATCAGTAGAGGTGATAGCGTATCATTCTGATTAAGGTGAGTCTTATTGAAGGAATCAGCTAGAGATGCTTAGAGGACAGTGGGACTTTTGTCCATGTTGAAGCGCCTTCTTGAAGGGGACTCTAGTATCTTTTGAGCTAACTGTTATTGTATAGGATTTGTACTGAAGTATGTATTTGGCAGGAGCCAATTATATATGCTTTACTTAATTAAAATGTAAGCACAAAGACCTATTGAAAACCATTTGCAGTACGAAACTGCAGACTTAATTACATTCAGTATTTTTTGTGCTTGATTTTTTTGTTGTTCTTTCATATGCTGTCTGTGAATTAAAGTAAAAATGTTTACGTCTGTTTATAACTGTCGGCACTCACTGGCGCCACTTGTTGAAACTTTTCTTTGCTGTTTCAGATAATGTCCCCGAGGAGCTGAAGGACCCATTTTACATAGATCAGTATGAACAAGAACATATTAAGCCACCCGTCATCAAGCTGCTGCTCTCCAGCGAGCTGTACTGCCGCGTCTGTAGCCTCATCCTGAAGGGGGATCAGGTGGCTGCTCTGCAGGGACACCAGTCGGTGATCCAGGCTCTGTCTCGAAAAGGGATTTACGTCATGGAGAGTGATGATACACCTGTGTCTGAATCTGATCTGGGCTGTGCACCAATCAAAATGGTTAGCTTAATTAAATCCACCTAATGATCTTCTTTTTATTTAACACTATTTAAAATAGTTAATGGAATGAAGAGCTGTTAATTTCTAGGTCACTAACATCAGGAATTTTTCATTTTTAAATACAGTTAGAATGTATAGGGTTTTTTTTCTTAAAGGATTTTATTTTTCAGTACTCATTATCTTCTTCTTTTAGAGTTCTCATATGGCAATGATCGATGCTCTTATGATGGCCTATACTGTAGAAATGATCAGCATTGAAAAGGTGGTTGCTAGCGTCAAGCGTTTCTCTACATTCAGTGCCTCAAAAGAACTGCCCTATGATTTGGAGGATGCGATGGTTTTCTGGATTAACAAGGTAAAATTTACTTTGAGAAAAGTGTGCCTTTTTCTTATTGTCACTTTTCAGATTTTTAAAAAGGTCCCGATGAGTGTCTTCCTTCCTTCCATCTTTCTTACCTGTGCATTTCTATCATCTTTTCCTCTTCAGATGAAGAGAACTGCTTTAATTACTGTGTTACTTGTTACTTCGAGTCCAATGGAGGTTGGGTATAATATCCTCCTAATAAAGGTTGTTATTAATGGTATTTGATTCCCTTATTACTGAAACTTATTCTAATTTCGTCTTCTTGCTTGGCTTCCCAAGGTTTCCATATGCATTGGGTAAGAGAATCAGACAAGCAATTTATTTTTCTTAGGGATGCTGTAATAAAGCTGGTAAATTTTTCAAGGCAAACTTTAAAATAAAGAAGATAATTAAGAACTAAATTAGGAAAACTGTGGAAATTGGGTTCTTTATTTTCAGACAAGCTGCTGTGAGGGTGGTGGGGTTTTTTTTAGGTGAATCATTGTTTCATGTTCAATAACAGGATAGACTTAATTCTGGATAGCTTGAATGCAGTTAACAGAAATACTGACACTTCTCAAAAGGTAGAGTTTAAGTTACTGAAATCCTTTCGGGTGACAACAGAGTCGCATTCCAAAAAGAACGTCTCCTTTGCAAACCCAGTATTCCCTTGTTGTGGCTTATAGCTACTCCTGATAAGATAGTTGTTCTTGAAAACTGTTGTAACACATTATTCTGTGACCATTAAGTAAGGGGAGGAAGAAGAAAACTTGCCTTGTGGAAACATATTGAGATGTATTTTAATATCTTTTCTATGCTATGCCCTTTTAGGTGAACCTTAAAATGAGAGAGATAACAGAGAAAGAGATTAAATTAAAACAGCAACTGATGGAAAGTCCAGGACACCAAAAGGTAAAACAAATTTGTCTTCAGTTGTGATTTTGTGTATTGATGATTAATGGATTTAAATATAAACATCTTGGTATTTTCGTTGTCAGAGAAATGTGAGGCATCCAGTACTCAAAACTCCTGAGATTTTGTGCATGCAATTTTTTGTGTCTTACCATCAGTGCCCTTCCTTACCTTTCAAGCCCACTGGTATCTTCTGATTTGCCTTTAAGTTTCAGTTGGACTAAAATAACTTGTTTCAACTTAAAATAACTTGTATCAACTTTGTATGGGTAAATATGACTCAACTTTCACAGCACAAAATATATATTATATATTTTGAAAGCTCTTGGGGCATATTCATTTTGCATGGGTTAATTGTCTGATGTGTATTCAGAGGCTTATTCAAGTTCTATCTAGTAAGCATACTCTTGGCATTCAAATGTTATATGTGTGTTTGTAGTTTTTTCCACCTTTTTCCCTTGAAATTATATCACAATGCACTAACACTGCAAAATATAGTACACTTTCATTTCTGGAGAATGTAAACTAGATCCTTCTCAAACATAATGTACATCAGCTACCTGAGCTCCCAATTTATGATTTGATGAAGCCTTAAGAAAAAATGATATGTTCGTTCCTCAAATTGGCATTGCTGTGCAAAGGGGATAAAAGTGTGACATATGAACAAAGCACAGTTGTTTAACTTTCATGTTAGTGGCAAAGGTTTTTTATGTGCTTTTTATGTAAAATAATGTGCTTCAATGATAGGGGGCTAAAGAGCTGTTTAATTTACAAGTTGATGTGTGGTCTGAAGGATCCCTTTAACTATTTGACTCTGTGTTGACTTTTGGGTCTCATTTTAATATTTTTAAATCTAAATTTCTAGGCTACAACCCCTCTAAAATATGAAAGTGTTTATTGCTGAAGTGCATTTAAGTATTACTGCTTTTAACTTGCATTGCTGATGTTCCTTTCCTATTCCTACGTTCCTTTCCTTGCTTCCTGAGCAGTCTCCTTCCAAATGGTATTGGAAATTAGTACCTGTAAGTGAACTACTTTTACACCAGTTGTCATCCACAAAATCATGGCTTTTTAAATTTCTTCAGAGTGTTTGCTTCCATTACAATGCTTCTTAGATGGTCTTTGGAAAAAAAACCAAAAACAACACAAAACCACTCGTGTGTAAGCTTTTGGGTCATCAGGCTTAGTTTTCATCACATGATTTTTGCATACTGTACAGCATATAGCATAATCACTTTACAGCATTTCAAAATTATTTGCACAGTGCAGGAGTGAGGGATATGGAGTAGCAGCAAAAACCCTAGAAAATTAACAACAGTTGAAATGGTTGTGTTTACTATTTTTGTTGTAAGTAGGCAATTGATCACAGCACTAAGGTGATATAAAAGCTGGTCGGTTTAAATGGTTGCTTAATCTTTGAATCCGTAGTTAAGATACCCAGATGTTTGCAGTAAGTCATTAAATAATGCTCTTGCACAGCTCTTGTGCCTGCTATTGCACAGGTTTGTAAATCTGTCAAAACCAGAACACCGTTATTCATTGAGATGGGGTTAGAAGATTTGGCAAACCAGTTTGCACCCGTTAGGACAGTTGCTGGAATTGTATGCTAAATTAATGAGACTGAAGCTGGCATAGTGGGAGGACAGACAGTTTACGTATCAGAACAAAATACTTATTTTCTTTATGGTGAAGTGTGAAAATGGAATATCAATTCCACTATATACAAAAAAATAATAAAATTGTACTTCTAGTATACAAGCCTGCTTTTGTTTGGCTGAGATTCCTGGTTTTATTTCAACTTGCAGAGATTTTGTTGTTGTTGTTGTTTTGCTTTCCTTAGCCTTGATACAGTTTCTCCTGGATTTGGTGGATTCGGTGTTTTTTATTTTCTCTCTGGGAAGATGAGAGCTGTTGTCTCGGTTGCAAATTCCAAAGAGCGCAGTGCACTTGGAAAAGGCAGGCGTGATCGGGCAGTCACCCGTACGCAGTCTCTCTGCCCGCACAGAGAGCTCAGTCCCACTCATAATCCTTTATTTGTTTGAACCAAACATATGAAGCACAGGAAAAACTTTGAATATCCGAAATAAAGGAAATTCAGATGGGGACCTGCAGGCTGATAGAATCTGTGACTCAGCCCTGTCTTCCAGCCTCGTTTAATGACCTGTGCCAGTATGTAATGAAGTATTGACGTAGTGCTTATTGCTTACATTCTGGTGTGTTTAAAGGTCGCATCTGTATTTGAGGCATACATTTGATAGCCTTTCGAGGAAGCTGAGCAGGTTTATGTTTTGTTTAAAGAGCCAACTGGGTGACAGTAGAAGAAAGTACAGGAACGGAATTGACTTGCAGGATGTCATTGAGCAAGTTGGTGGTAAAGGAAGGAGAAAATAGAGGTTATACCACTGCTAGTCCAGTACCACCTAGACTATACTGGTTTACTGACAGATTTTGCAGTCTCCATAGTAGTTGTCACACTGTATCCGTTCTGTATTTCTTTTTTCTTTTGTGATTTTTTTTTTTAATATATAGAGTTATCTCTATATCAGTAGCACCCATTTCTGCACTTTAATGCATACAAATGTCATTCATTTTATGTAGGGGGGGGTGAACAAACCACAAAACTCTACTTAGAATATAAGAAACAATTCAGAATTTTCAGTATAAAAGACTGGCATAGTCAAGAGAATAATAGTTGCAAAAAAATAAGGAATTAAATTAAGTCCATAAAAAACCTCCTTGATGATAAATTTGTGGTTTTTCACCAATGCTAAAATAAACAAGGAATTCTTAGAGATTTTAGTTCTCAGTATTGACTGTAGTTGGCTTAAATCCCATTTAAGCCTATTGGAAAGGAAATACTTGTATCTACTTTATATACAGGAGGAATTAAAGTTCAAAAAGAAATTTCTGAAGTTTGTCTTTAATGTGTTTAGTTCAACTAAGTGGGTAAATGATGAACCTTTTAAGCTAACCAGTTCACCTTGGTGTGTATACTTATTTTACCAGACTTAATGACCACATTTCCAGTGCATAATGGATGTTGCTAATGCATTTCACTTGTTTCTTGTTTGAATAATCACCATCGTATATCTCACTATTTCTTTTTGTGTAAGCCTGATCTGATGCATGCCATATCGCACTGCATGCTGGAACCAGTGGAATATGCTCGTGTGGTACAGTATGATTCACATTCCATTACATATTTGTGCAGTGCTCCAGGCTGGGGAAAAAATAATTTGCACCTGGTAAAAGGACAGGAAGAAGAGCATTAGCGTATAGACATAGCTTTTAGTTACTAGCCTTTGCCAGAGAAACTTAACGTAGCATTTTTATATTTGTGCAAAATAAATACATGAAATGGGTTCTTATCACTCTGATTGTAAGTGATCTTCATTCCATTGAAGAGATTTTTTCTCAGCCTGTGCCATCCTAGATTGACACGTATAAGTGTGTGTGTGTTCATGTAGAGAGCTTTCCCAGGTTGTCTTGGAAAATGTATGATACCATTGGTAAAATCCAACTTTCCTCTGATGACTGAATACATTCTCTGTATATCTGCACGTTAGGCCAGCACACCAGTCGATAGTTTGTTAGATGCTAAGTGATAGTAATGCGCTAAAGTGTAAAAGGAACCTTGCTCCAACACGGAAAGGTATTTCTGCTAGGCTCTGCACTCTATTGTTCTTCTGCTTGCCCGATCGCTTTGCTGCTCAAACTTAGGTGCAGCCTTCTAGGCTAGCTAGCATGCGGATGCTTCGTAAATAGCAACACTAAAACTTTGCTTGCGAAAACTGCAAGAAGCAACGCCAAGATTTGGTCTTCCGTTGACTGGCTTTAGCTACTCTTCAGCTATGCTCCAAATTGTGTGAGGGCTAGGGGTTGATTTGCAGAAGAGTTTGACATTGATCCCTGGTGAAATCAAGGAGAGTTTTGCCGTTGATTTGAAAGGCCTACTTGCTCCTCTTGCTGACCATTTTTTGGAAAAGGCCATGTTTTTTTCTTTTGCACGACATTAGTATTGTATGCTTGCCAGACATACAATGCTCTGAATCTCTCTGAGAGAACTTTGCTGTCTGCGGACATGATGGCAAGTCTGTGGATGTAGGTAACGTATGAGAAATCGCTAGCTCATCTGATTTTTTTTTTTTTGCTGTGTTTTGTTTTGTTTTTCCCAAGCTTTAAGTGTTTTCATGTAGTTACCTGTGTCTCTTTCTTTGGATCTGCTGCATTCGTGCATCTGTGTGGAAGGATTTTGACTTCAATTGCTTGTAATAAGTTAAAATGTGTGAACGGAGCTAGGAATTCAGCAGCACGGATTGCTTCCAGGTATGAGGAGAATGATTCAAAGGGAAGCACCGCATTCTTCAGAATTGGCTTCCGTTGAGAGAGAAAAGTAGAACCTTGTAAATTGTTTTTGACTCAGAGCAGAATGCTATAAAGGATCCACCGTAAAGAGTTTTCAGTGCTTAACAAAAATTCCTTCTTTTTTTTTTCTTTTTTTTCCTTTTTTGTTAGCATCAAGTGAACCCTTGTTTTCTGTTGTTAGGTGCGTTACCGAAGAGACCATCTTTCAAGCAGGCAATTACCTTACTTTCCTTTACTTGAAGATTTGATGAAGGATGGTAGCGATGGTGCTGCTCTTCTAGCTGTGATACACTATTATTGTCCAGAGCAAATGAAACTAGATGGTATGTAATACAGGTTTCTAAAAAAAAAAAATTCTTCGATCTTTGAAAGTTGAACTAGAAATACATTATTGAACAAAAATGCAACACATTAATAGGTAGAGTGCTACAGGCACTTAGAGTCAGATCACATATGGAATCTGCATCGGTGTGTTTAAAAAGTAACCTCTCTTTGATTTTGTTTTTTTACTTGCTGTATTTCGAAGGCTCTGGTCTGTATATTATGAGCTACAAAATAATCCTTTCTTTTATACATCTAGATGATATGGCTTTCATTGCTCAAATAACTGAGCTTGATTTTAATAGACCATAAAAAAGGAATAAATGTCCACTACTGTTAGCTGATAATTTTCATGTTCTTCTGTAGGAGGACATTATTTGACATTTTAAAATCTAGACTTTAAAATAGTTTCTCCCATTCTTCAGGGATTGTCACTCTTCAGCATTGCAAATGTGACTTCTCTTTCCCAGAAAATGTTTTTCTCAATAATTCAATGTCCTTGTTGCATTTAACTTCTACAAATCAACATTTTGTATTGGTTTTTAAATTCTCAGATATGTTGTACCTTGCAGAGCTCCTGAATGTTTTCAGAAGGAACCAGCACTGTGAATCCTAGGAGTAACCTTTTATTATTTGCAAATCACGATGTCTGTTTTCAATTGCTTTTGTATTTTGTCATCATGTGTGTTCTTTGTAGCCTGCTTAACTTTTCTGTTGCTGTGATAGGCAGAATCCTATATGGATTCTAAAATTAATACAAAATTGATACTCTTTTATCTGTGTTTTTCTTCCCTCTTTTCCTATCCCTCTGGTATTTAACAGGTAGAGAAATGTCACTGGTAGCCAATAAATATTAAGTGATGGTGTATGAGCAGTCTGTGAAGTTCCTGTATGTAACGTTTCTGTTAGTTGTGGATGGAAGGTTAACACAGTCGAATAGCGTCATAAGTTACTCATCTTTCTCACCTTTCTAGATATTTGTCTGAAGGAGGTAACATCGATTGCAGACAGCCTCTATAATATACAACTTTTGAGAGAATTCTCAAATGAATATCTAAACAAATGCTTTTACCTCACATTGGAGGACATGTTATATGCTCCTTTGGTTTTAAAGGTAAGAAACGTAATGAAGGTTGTATTTCTAAATAAAATGTGTGTAAATCATAAGTGGTTTGTTATTGTGAGGTGTATTTTTTTTCTTTTTTCCCATTTTAGCCTAATGTCATGGTATTCATTGCGGAACTCTTCTGGTGGTTTGAGAATGTCAAACCAGACTTTGTACAACCAAGAGATATTCAGGAAATAAAAGATGGTAAGTTTTTAACTCATGATAAATGTTAGTGTGTTATTTTAAAAAAAATAATTACCTTACAATGAAACTGTTGCCCAGCAGAGTTTCCTTTGGAGTTTTGTTTCTACCCAAACTTTCTGCTTGCTGGGGATCTTTGAACGCAGTAAAAATGGAAGGAATGTTAGTCCTAGATCCACTTGAGTTCTAATTTTTTGAATGAGATAAGTAATTTTTTCCCTGAAACTGCTAATTATTTACTTGTAGCTTTCTTTCCATTGAGGTCACCATAAGATACATATTTTAAATAAAGACTAGTGTGTAAGGTTTCATTTTAGTGTTGTGTCATAAAGTTTTCATTCTAATGTACTGCAATCTGAGAACTTCCTCTCCTGTCTTGTTATTTTAATGGCTAGTATAAGTTGTGTTAATGTTATAAATATGCGCACAGTTAAAACAGTGTTGCAGCAGAAGAGCAGTCGTCCACCTGTTCCTATTTCCAATGCAACCAAGCGGAGTTTCATGGCTAGCCCTGCTACTACAAGTCCAGCAGACTTGCAGCCCTCGGCTCAGACAGGCCCCGAAGCTTGCAGTAGATACTACCTGCACCCTGAGGAGCCTGACTATCTGTAAGTCTGGTTTTGTGGTGTTTAGACTCATCTGCAATTTATACTTGCATTTGGGTGATCTAGGAATTTCTGCTGCTAACTGTTCTGATTTTGCTAAAAACTGAGTGAATTTGAGTTGTGTGCAGTCTCTAAAATATTCTTGATTCTCAAGTTCAAAGAAACACTTTGCACTCTTATGTTTGATCTTTGTTTGGCAAATGCCAATAAACCCCACCAGTAAATGTCACCATGGCATGACAGAAGTTAGTCTTAACTTCTATTTTGAAACAAATGTGAAATGTGAAAACTGTCTGAGCAGCTCATCTTTACTAGCCATATTCTATAAATGGTGATATGAAAACAAACCTAAGTAGGATCTAATGTACAAGAAGATTAATGACAAGGTTTTTCAGCTGACCTAAGTTTAATGGCAGCCAATTAAGTTATTTCAGCCTTTACTTTGTCTCTAATGTACTATTTACGTAAGCTACATTTTAAATCTGCTGTATTTAGAAACAGTTTGATTTCAGGTAGTGGGTTTACTTTTGTATTGTTACATGGGAAAACTTTTTCTTCTCTTTAACTTCTTTAACATTAAGGTTAATGATATATTATTGTGTTTTAAAGAGGACAGGTGTAACTATTACCAGTGTAACTTCACAACTATATAATTTGTCTCATAGAAAAAAAAGTTCTGGTAGTAATGAATTTTTACTTTTCTAAATTAGTGGCAAAGGAGGAAGCCCTGCCTTTAGCCCTTCCCATCCACTGCTCCCTTTGAGACAAAAGCAACAAAAATCTTTACAGGGAGAAGACAGCCCTGGTAAGTCTACCTTGAATTTACATTTCAACAGGCAATGACCATCAGTGTCAGTACAGTAATGAATAAAGATATAAGTACCTATATGTGAACGATCTAAAATTGAATTAAACTGCAGTCAGCCAAGTGGTAAACATGTTTAGTTTGAGTAAATCATCTTTGTTTGCATTAAAAGACTTTAAAGATCTTTTAAGAAAGCTGCTGGATTTTAAATTTTTTTTTCTCTCCCAAGTGAACTTGTTTCTCAGAATCTCAAGGGCAAGAAATTAAGACTAATAATGTCAACTCTGTAAAAAGAAAGGGAGAAGCTACTTGTCAAATGTTCCTAAGACTAGCAAAAGTCTTGGGAAGTAAGACTGTCATCCAGAGTGACAAATTCACTCTAGTACTTGACATATTTTGCCTAAACATTTTTTTAATTACTGAAAATGTAGGTTTTATACTTACGCAGCAATGCTGAGAATTTCGTTTCTTTTATCAGCTAAGGTACCAACCAAACATTCCAACTGCTTAGGCAGTGAGGACTCCTCTCCTCTCCTCTCCTCTCCTCTGACAGGAAAGCAAACTGAACAGTTTCATGTTTGGAAATCCAAAAGTCAGATATGCATATGTGATCACTTTTCATTGTAATTTTTTCAGGCTTTGATTGTCAGTCTGTCTTTTGTTAATATTTCAGCAAATGTATTTTCTGCTGCCATCTCTTGGTGAAAGAGTTTAGTATGTTTGCTATGAAGTAAATTAGAAGTGCTAGTTTAAAGACCACTTCTAAACCATTAACAATTTAAAAAACATTTCAGGTCATCGGCATCGTTCTAATTCTCTGACCCGTGTTGATGGGCAGCCACGAGGTTCAGTTCTTGCGTGGCCAGAGAGGAAACCCAGGTAACGGATGCATTTAAGTATTACAGTACTCTTTAAGGAAAGGATACTGGGACAACTTCATTGTAGTAATGTGGTATCACTTCCTTAGAACTGGACCGAGAGTCATTTAATTTTTTTTTTCTTCTGATGTACATTTTCAGAGATGACTGATTTTTAGGGTTGCAATTGAAAATACTTTAAACATTATTTTTAGTAAGCACTGTTGAAAATTTAAGTATCTGAAGTTGCTATTTAGTATTGCTGGTTGCTTTTGATACAGCATATGTTTTTCAACTGGAGCAAAAATTTTAGCTGTCTGTGTCAGTCCATAGCTCAACAGATTGTAACTTTTTGTGCTTAAGCGTCAGTAGACTGTTCTTGTCTTTTCTAGGCCTCTGTCTCAGCCAACACCCTTCGCTCTTCATCATTCTGCCAGCAGTGATGTGGACCCGGGGTCTGGTGATAGCATTAGTCTGGCTAGATCGATCAGCAAAGACAGTCTTGCTTCAAACATTGTTAATGTAACTCCCAAAAATCAGCCCCATCCTCCATCAGTGAAAACGAACGGGAAGAGCTTGCTGAACAATGTTGAAATCGAGGATGAAGATGAAGAACTTATTGCAATAATCAGATCTGAAGAAAGGCCAAACCGTGGTGATCTTGAATTGCAGAATGCATCAGCCAGGGTGCCCAGCATAGTTGCAACTGCGTGGTCTCCAAAAACAAATAGTGAGACTTCAGAAAGCAAACCAGACAGTTTTTACTTGGAGCCTTTAATGCCTGCTATTCTAAAACCAGCAAAGGAAAAACAGATAATCAATAAAGAGGATGAATGTGGGGAGGGGAAACAAAGGAGTTTTATAACAAAGAGATTAACTGAAGGACACTTGCCTTTGATCCGCAAGAAAACAAATAGCAGTCATGGTGAGCATGACCTCAATAGGACTTTTACTCCAATTTCTAGTTCTGATTTCACTCCGGTTGCAGATCCTAGTACTGCAGATTCGATGGCACTGGTGGAGGCAGGTTTAGAAGCTTCCAGACCTTTGGCTAGTAGCAGTTTAGATCCTTCCACTCAGGAGCTATCCGCTGGAGGATTTTTTCTTCATGCTGCTAAATCTGATGATGACATAGCAAGTAAAGTCAATGTGAGTTATGTGAAAAGTCTCAATTCGCATGTTCCAGATACTACGTGGACTATGCTGAGGCAGGACTCTGATTCAGATCTCTTAGACATAGAAGACGCTGAACAGGATTTGGTAGTCATAGATGACCATCCTATAGTCGCTAAATACATTGGCGAGGAAGAATCTGCAAAATTGCAAGAAGATATGAAGGTAAAAGAACATGAAGACAAGGATGATGCTAGTGGACGTTCCAGCCCATGTTTGAGCACAATTTCTCAAGTTAGCAGTGTGTCTATGACTAGTGGGAGTGTCCGAATGACCAATTTCGCAGAACGAAAGCTTCAGAGACTTAATAGCTATGAAACAAAGTCCAGCACAAGCAGTTCCCAGAAGACTACACCAGATGGATCAGAAAGCTGCCCAGCACCAATGACCACGTGGAAACAAAAGCGAGAACAAAGCCCCAACAGACAAAATAAAGATAATGTTAATCTTTTAGCTTCTGAATTGGTACAGCTTCATATGCAGTTGGAAGAGAAACGAAGAGCAATAGAGGCTCAGAAGAAGAAGATGGAAGCCTTATCAGCAAGGCAGCGACTAAAATTGGGCAAGGCTGCTTTCCTGCATGTTGTTAAAAAAGGGAAATCTCCTGATGTTCCGCAACCACTTAAACCAGAACATTTTGCAAAAGAATATTCTCGGCACAATGGCGAAGATTTGGATGAAGTTTCTTTGGGCTCCAAGTCTGAGGAGTTTCTTGTGAAAGAGGAGGAGAGAGAAGAAATGCTTAATGATTCGCAAGAAGTAACAAAAGTAAAAATGCAAGAGAGCCTAGCTTTTGCTGAGCAACATAAACCAAAAGACTCCACTGCTATACATGATTTGGAAAAAAGTAAAATTATTTCTGTTGCCCTCCTAGAAGACAATGTTACTGAAGTGGATATAAATGAATGTGATCTTTCTATTGAAAAACTAAATGAAACAATCAGTACGCTTCAGCAGGCTATATTAAAGATTTCTCAGCAACAGGAGCTACTTATGAAATCTCCATCAGTGCCATCACCAGGAACCAGAAGTAACTCTCAGGACCAAAAGGTAAAACCATCAATTCATTTTGTTGAGCCCCTATCTCCAACTGGAATGAACAGTCTCCGTAAACCACCTCGATTTGGTCAAGGCAGGAGTCCTCGATCAGGAAGACCAGCTGATCTGAAAGTCCCTAAAGACAGACAACAAAATTCAGCACGTGTTAAAACCCCAACACCAAGTCTAGAAACCTTACCGCATTTAAGACCGTTTCCATCCAATAACTTGTCAAAGACACCGACAGAAATTGGCGTAGAAAATAGTCCTGATCATGGAAGTGGTTCTCAAGAAAAGTGTTTCTTTGATACCTATAGACTTCACGATGAGAGCAATCAACGGGCACTTGTTCTCTCCACCTCCAAAGATGCAAATATTATTTCTGAAATGAGCAAAGAGGTGAATAACAGCTTCAAGGAAACGGGGTTGAATTCTTCTGATGGCTCAGGAAAAGAAAATGTCCCAGTGGATGAGCCACTGAGAAGCAAGGCTAATCTCATTGAAGTAGACTTGTCTGACTTAAAAGCTCCAGATGAAGGAGAACTTGAAAACCAGGATAGCTCTACGGATATAATTAGTGAAGGTGATCAGAAGTCTGGTGTGGGTTTTTTCTTCAAGGTAAATATGTTACCTTTGTATATTTGGTTATTGTTACACATTTGCCCAGCATTAGAACTTTATTTTTTCTGCTTCATTCTTCAGTCTTCTGGTGGAAAGCAGAATGTTCTGGTTGCAATATTAGGATTTTAACAAACTGCACTGTCCCTTGCTAACTTTACTAGGAAGCAGGACTAACCTTGCTTTTCTTCTCTTTCCCTTTGGTTTTTTTTTTCATCTGAAAAACAGACAAACAAACAAACATGTTGTAAATACTTACTACGAAAGAATCACAGAATGCAATGGGAAGAAATTACTGTTTCGCAGGCACAATTTCCTATGTTAAGTTATTCTTGAGCAATAAAAAGTTCAATACAGTTCTGATTTATACTCAAGAATTCTAAAAACATAAAGATTTCCAAAAGTAATAGCTTATGTTTTCCTAAAATCTTCCCAGAATCTTCAGCAATCATGTGATGCCCAGCTTAATGTATTTTCTTTTATTCTTTAAAACTTTATACCTGTATAAATTTTGCAGGATGAACAGAAAGCAGAAGATGAGCTCGCGAAAAAACGTGCGGCGTTCCTTTTAAAACAGCAGCGCAAAGCTGAGGAGGCGCGGATTCGGAAACAGCAGTTGGAGGCTGAAGTTGAACAAAAAAGAGACGAAGCTCGGTAATAACGTCTGGAAAAGAATGCTTCTTTTTATGGGGAGGAAAATTATTATATGTCGAATATAATGTTGTGTTTGCTTTTCAGTCGCAAAGCTGAGGAGGACCGAATACGGAAAGAAGAGGAGAAGGCTCGAAGAGAGCTTATCAAGCAGGAATATCTAAGGAAAAAACAGCAGCAAATTTTGGAGGAGCAAGGGCTCGGAAAGCCCAAATCAAAGCCCAAAAAACCCAGGCCAAAGTCGGTCCATCGCGAAGAATCTTACAGTGATTCAGGCACAAAGTGTTCTTCCACACGTAAGAATTTTGATTTGCACGCTCTCACTGAGTCTGAAAATCTGCTTTAATAAAATGTGTTTCACGTTTTCTCTTTTATTTTGTAGCTGATAATTTGAGCAGTGCTCAGTCTGGTTCCAGTCTTTCTTTGGCCTCGGCAGCAACAACCGAACCTGAAAGCGTACACTCTGGTGGCACGCCATCGCAGAGGTACAGATAAGCCTACTTTGAATTTTTTTATTTTGTTTACTCTGTTATGAAATAGTGTTGGGATTCAGTATTATTTGCTTCAGTTCACTGGCATAGAGGCACAATAGCAATTAGTGAATTCATCTGTTTTATGTGGCTCCCAATGCCAATGTTCTGTATGAACTTGCAATTTTGTTTTGTTTTCTCCCAAAGGAACAATAGAATTTCGCTTAGATAATCTAGCAGGGAGAATCTGACTGGTTTGGGAGGGAAAAAGGGTCAATAGCCTGTTCATTCAGGGCCAGCGACGGGTGAATTTATTTAAGATTAGAGGGGAAAAATACCCAAAATCTTGGCATTTTTTTTTTTAATTATTTCTTTTTCCCCCAACAGAGTTGAATCAATGGAGTCCTTACCAATCCTGAGCAGAAATCCCAGCAGAAACACAGAGAGAGATTGGGAGAACGCTTCAACAGCATCTTCTATTGCTTCAGTGGCAGAATACACAGGTAACTATTTTGTTTTAGTTTGAGCTTTTGTTACGAATAGCAGGTCATAAAAAGCTGTGGTGTATTTGATGTGACACACTGTTATTTTTGAGAAGTTGTCAGGTGTATTTTGTTCTGTTTAATAGCTCTGAAAGTTACTGTAGAAAAATAGTTAAGGTTGGTTTTTTTTTTTCACTTTGATGAACGAAAATCTTAATGTTCATAAATGTAGGGCAAATAATTTTTACTTTTTTTTTTTTCCTTAGGTCCAAAATTATTTAAGGAACCCAGCAGCAAATCAAACAAACCTATTATACACAATGCTATATCTCATTGCTGTCTTGCTGGAAAAGTGAATGAACCGCATAAGAATTCAATATTAGAGGTAAACATTAAAATACAAAATCATTAACGCACTCACACTAAAACATCTGTGTAATGCTCATTTCATAATCCCATTGATGCGTTGCAGTGATTGCCATTGCCTAAAATGTACCTGTATTGAGAATCCTTTACTTCCCCTGACTGTATGCACTTGTAGAAAACACAATCCTGTGTTAAGAGTTAAACTCGTAAGTTTACAGAAGGACTGCAAATCACAGTTACTGATCTAGTGTTTCAAAAAACTTTAAACGCTTATTTAGCTCTATATGAAAGCTTAAAGCTTGGCATAATATCAGATTTTTCACTGTGAACCATCTATGTATCTGTTTTTTTGTTTATTTTTAACGCAGGAACTAGAAAAATGTGATGCCAACCACTACATCATTTTGTTCCGTGATGCTGGCTGCCAGTTTAGAGCACTTTATTGCTACTATCCTGACACTGAAGAAATCTACAAGCTGACTGGAACAGGGCCAAAGAGCATCACCAAGAAAATGATTGACAAACTTTATAAGTACAGTTCGGACAGAAAACAGTTTAACGTGATTCCAGCCAAAACCATGTCTGTCAGCGTGGATGCTCTTACTATTCATAACCACTTGTGGCAAGCCAAGCGACCTGCAGTGCCAAAGAAGACTCAGACTCGTAAATGACACTGAGCTCTTGGGGAGAAGATTGCTGAATGGGATTGCATCGAAAGAAGACATGTTTACCATTTTCCTCCAGTTTGGTATGAGATGTGCAGAACCATAAACATTTTTTAAGAAGCTTCTAAACAGAAACCGTGGATGCAAGTTATTAAGAATGAAGGAACGTTGCCAGTGTTTTTTATGGATAATAAATCTGCTGTTACACCCAATGCTAACTACTGTGGCTTTCAACTGATGAGGGACTGTGCATGTAGCAAGATCTTTAACAAGTGGATTTCCTTTTACTTGAAGCTTTTCATCGGTACAAATTGGGAATAATTTAGTTCTGGTTCCTCTCCGCCTCATTCCCTCCTTTTTCCTGTCATTCTTAAAAGTTGGCAAGCTCCGAACTTCAGTAGAAGGATTGAACAGATCTTGGGTGAAGTGTTTTGGGTTTGGTTTGGTTTTTTAAACAGTCTTTAGGGAAATCTTCCTTTCAGACTTTTTTGAGGAACTGTTTAGTACATCAAATTGTTGTACTGTATCTACTGCCAACGTAAGTCCAGCTCTCAGATTTCTGAAAAAAGCCCCAACTTGTGCTGCTCAGAACAGAGTTTACTTGCAGTATCTGTTTAGGATAAGCATTGCAAGGATTGCAAAAGCCAGTCTTTTTTTTTTTAAAAAAAAAAGGTGTTCGCAAATTTAAAGATTTCTGGAATACAATCATGAAGAGGCATACAGGTGCTACTAGCTGGAATGTGCCTGACTGAAACTTAAGGCAAGCTGAATGGAGCACAGTTATTACTGATTTCAGTTTCAGGTAGTGTCCTAAAGATTTGTTTGCTTTAATAAAGATGGATTCTGGTAGGTATAGAACATTTCCACTCTGAGCACGCTACTCCTGTACGATGGTGCACTTAATGATCACAAATTTTAATGTTTTTATTACATCATGAAATGTAATTCTACTTTCTTGGTCCTGTCTTTATTCTGAATGAGCAGCATGCTCTAAAATGAAGAGTGTGTTATGTTTTTTATTTTGGGTGATATATTAATATATATTGATTTGTTTTTCTCATTTAAAAGCAATTTTTAAACAGAGGCATTTGCATTTGTTTCAAAAGCCCAAATAAGTCGAATGGCTTGGATTTCTTTTCATGTTGAAATATTAAATCTTGAGTTATGACCTTAAAAGTCTTTGTGTTTCAGCAGATTAAATTTTTGTCTGTGGTAACAGGGTATATTTGCAGTTCAGTTCCAGTTTTTTAATATTCCCATTTCCCATTTTTGGCCCCGGCTAGACTTCCGAGTAGGTTTCTGTAGCTATTGCCTAATTTAATCTGCTAACGTGCGCCCGCTACATCCGGTCTGACACGACTACCTGAGGGTCATGTAGGCTTATAACTTTGGTTTGCACATGTTTACTTTTATTTGAAGTGTTACTTGAATATGTGTCTCTTAAGTGCAAAAGGCACTACACCATCCGAGAAGTGAACTGAGCTCTAAAATACAGTACAGTGTAATTATTAAACTTTGAGAATAATGGAAGTTACAAAGAGTTATGTACATAAGGGGAAAATAGGGTACGTAATAAAGCGCTAACTAGATAGAGCAAAGTGAAGGTCTTCCATTGCGGTCTCTCCATTTTTTTCCCCTTCCAGTACTCCTTGACTAGGCTGCTGCAACTTTGTAAATTATGTTAGATAGTTTGCTGCTTGTAAATAATTAAAGGCTTTATGGTTTCTAAAGTGCTAAGTATTAAACACCGTCATGAGTGTAACTTTTGTTACCATGCTTTTCATGCTTGTGCTTTATTTCTCACTGTTTGATATTATATACCATATTTATTTTATGAAACACTGAAATTTAATAAAAATCATTAACTGATTTCCTTTTTATTTCATGTGTACTTTTGTTGTTGTGACACTTCATCCCCTCAAAGAACTAATATGCTTTAAAGATGTGCTATTCTGTGTTTAGTTGTGCTCTTAGAAAGCTTCACCTGTAATTAGCTGTAATCATTTTATGACAAGAGCTTCATTCTCTTAACCCTGATTGCAATGTGCAAGAATTTGACCAAAAGGCTTTCAGAAAATTGAAAAGTAATTTAACAGTCTCTTTAAGGATTTATTTCATTAGTCTTCAGACTCTTGACTCTGGCTGGTGGGTTTTCTTTGATCTGTGTATTCAGTTAGTGACAGAATTTTGGAAGCACCAAGAGAATTTCTTGTGTTCGGCTCTTCAGTGTTAGCTTGCTTGTGATTCGTAAAGACAAGTTACCTCTACAATTTAGAAATAAGCTGGGGTTGTTTAGGCGTCATAACGAATCCATATTGGTTGCACAGAAGTGACATTTGCATTCTCAAAACTATAGGCTTTCCCAATGCAGAAATAGTTTTCCGTGACTGTACAGTAACTTTTCAAAGAAGGTAGTCCTTCTTTGTAGAGTTTTAAAAAAAAATAAACGTCAGTGATTTCTACTTTTCTGTGTTTTGTTCAGGCTGAGATATCGCTGCCCATAGAAAGGAATGGAGGAAAAGAAGGTGGTGGCACCTTCAGTGTCCTCCTGGATCTCATTGCGCTAAATCAGGTCCTTATTGTTGCTGCTGCAGTGGGGCTTCATTGACTACTGGGAGCAATGGGAGGTGACATCCGTTTGGAGAGGGAGAGGAGGTCGGGCGTGCTTCATTGGAGGGAGCATGTAGTCCCGAGTCCCAGGCTGAGGATCATAGAGGAAGTAGAGGTCTGAGTCATTTTCTAAGAGATTAAATTCTCTAAAAAACTAATAGTCTTGAGTTTTAGTTATCGAAAAACCATTAATCTCAAATACCTCAGCATGGACTATGGAATATTGAGTCTGGAAAAGCAGGAAGCAGCTTGTTTGTAAAGAACATAACAGAATTTGTGGGTGAATGTGCAGAGGAATGTAGGAAATCTGTAGACATGTGTAGGCAAATGCAGACAGTGCTTTGTAGAAGGGAGAATAATTCATTTTCTTGAATAGACTTTGTATAATTCAAAATCTTAACTTAAATGTGTTCACTGCTTGGTGCCAGCCCAGGGTAAAATGTGGTTGTAGGGCCATGACTACATATCTTTGTTAGCGTTGATTTTTGTGTTAAGTTTATGGAATTCTGAATACATGGGATTTCTGACTGTGGTTCTAGTGACATCATGCTTAATGCTTCACTTTCCACAACTGAAAATCATGTGTAGGAAGAGTTTGGTGATGGGTACACTGGTAGCTGTCACGGAAGAATGGTGCCAACATCTTATTTGCTGATGTCACTTCTTCTAAAAATCACTGCTTAAAATACGCAATTTTGTCCTTTTTACAGCCACTTGAGGTTACTCCGTAAGTGCCCTTACGGTTGAACTGCGTGGAAAGTTCTCAGTTATTTCAGCCATGCGGTACTGTGTTGTATGTCTGGGCACCTCCTGTAGGTAGATAGAAATAACGTGCAGACCTGCAGCTGAAGCGGTTTGTTTTTCAGCAGGACTAACTGGAGCGGGGCTGTTCCCTCTGAGCCGTGTAAGAGCAAGCAGGACGGGTTTGGCTGACACAGCCTGCCGGCTGCTCCCGGAGGTTCTCGTGCTTCCCGGGAGCTCGGGCAGGAGGAGAGAGTGGGACCTTTAGCTACAGCAGCGGCTTTTCCTACTGACTGTAGAAGGGAAATAAACTGTACTAGCTGTCTAAAAACAAGGGATTTTTTTTTTTCCACTGAATTTTCTGAAGATGTGCCTAAGCTGAAGAACCCGTCAGCCTTTTGTAGCGCTCCCTGGAAAGGGAGCGCAGCGCTCTCATTAGACCTAGAGAATTAGTTTCCTGTATAGAGGAGTATGAAATTAGATCTGACTTTGACCCCTCTCGATTTCTTACTAGTTTCTTACACATAATAAATACAAGAATGTACATCTTTAAAGTGCTTTTAAACGCAATTTCCTTTTCTCAAACTTTCATACGTCTGTCTGTTGTGTATTCACACGTGCTGTCTGCGTTTGCAGTTAATGTGTCTTTGTCTCATTTTCATCATCCTCTCTGGTAGAGTGAGAGTTCAAGAAAGAATAATCTGAGTTTGGAAAACATTGACTTACTTTGAAAACCTTAATCAGTTCAAGGCTACGTGCTGGGCTGCTAGAACAGTTGAGCATGCAAAAAAAACAAAAATCTGACTTTTCTCCCCACTAGACTGGAGAGTTAAGAGCGTCGAAACTGGTGATCTCTCGAGGGGGTTCACTTTGTACAACCAATGGTTTGGGGCTATAGCAGAAGTAAAGGGAATAGGAATGAGTTCTCAGGACTTGAATTTTCCATTCCTTTTGCCTTTTTTTCCCCACAAGCCTTCTGAACTGATCACTAGAGGCAGTGTCAGAACACTCAAAACCCCCTCACTTTTTTGTTTTGTTGTTGTTTTGTTGGGTTTTTATTTTTTCTAAATACAGCAACAAACAAGATGCGTCATCTCCGCTCCCAATGGCCTCTCCTTGGAACCCCGTGTCTGTCGTACGTTGTGACAGCAGGATCACACCTGGGGGGTTTCTCCAGTCCTACCCTGGTAGAGGCAGTCTGGATGGTTGTGTATTAAGCTATTATCCCCGTTACGCCTATCCAATTAAATAGCTTTCTGTTAATTAGGGTTTAATTCATTTTAAGCCATTGAGTGGGATGCAGGTGGCCGCGTGCTGATGGTGGTGGTGGGGATGCGGCGCAGGGTGCGGGTTCAGTGATTTGGGTGCCGAACAGCAGCTGAGTTCTCGGACTTCAGCTGGGGCTGGTTTTTCTGTGACACCCACAGGGACGCCACTCCAGAAAGCGACACACAGAGAAGATTTTTGAGAGATTGATTTTGTACCCGTTTTTACTGCTGCGTTACATACGCAGAACTGGAGAAATTGTGAAGGATTTTGCAGGGGAGGTGTGTTGTGTGTGTGCTTCTGATAAGTGAAAACTTTTATAGAATATTCTTCAGGACAGCTTGAAATTGAGATATTCACGTGGTTGACTTGAGTATATTTTTTAGATGTCTAAAATACATCTTTCAACACATTAAAGCCAAAAAAAAAAAATTGAAGTGTTGTCCTCATGTACATTGACGAGATGTTCTATTGCTTAGTTATATATATGAAGACTGAGTATTAAAAACGGGAGGAAAAAGTTCACTTCGTCTTACCTCTAACCTTTTTTTGGTGTTACACCTATATTACGATGTACTTCAAATTCCGATGGATGGTGAGGCTTATCGTGGCTTTAGCTTTAATACGTTGTTGCAGCGATGAAGGAACATCGATGCGATGCATCCCGGGAGGTTCTCCGCAGGCAATCACGAGTGCTCACAACATAAAGGCACCTTTAATCCGCCTCTGCCATACGCTTCAGAAACTAAGAGAAGAAAACGGGGAATCTTGACTTGTTTTTTGACAAAAGGGTATGACGTGTGTTGTCACAGTCCTTTATCTCACGCAAATTGTCAGGACGAAAATACCACAACTACAGGAAGAACTTGCACATCATGAAATGTGAATATATTTCCCGCATTGCATTTAAAATTTTGCAATTAACTTGAGATCGCCACTCAGACAATGAGCTATTATCATGTGCACTTCACACTATTATCATGTGGTAAGTAAAAAAATATTTAGGTTGGGTTTTTTTAATTTTATTTGGATACATTATCAATATAAAATTATTCTAGAAACAAAATATTTCCCTTCTGGTTCTGAGCTTTCTGTTTGCAGGTATAGTAAGACTTATTTCGGTTTTAGGGGTTTTGAAGATCTCAAGATTCCAGCATGTGTATGAAAAGGTGCATTATTTCATCTCGTGCTCTTCCAAAATGCGGTTTTGTGGTGTCAGGGATCGCTGTGGTGTTTTACCACCTTCCTTCACCCCCACCCCCCCCATCCGTGGCGTGTTGCTGCGCAAAACGAGCGCCGAACGGCCCCGTCGCGACTCCGTTGGAAAACCGTGGGATGGATTTATCCGCTCCTCTGTACTGAATATAAATCTACATTCAAATCACCTCTTGGTACAGGAATGCTGTCGTAGTTTCCTGATGCATCCCTCTGAACTGGTGCGGAAATAACATATATTTATTATACCGGGGGGGAAAAGCTCTGGGGAATGCGGCTTAAACTGATGCGTGCAGCAGCGATGGTTAAATATTCAATATACAGCGTGTGATAAAACTCAAATGAGGCACTTGAAAGAACGGTTTGAAGCATCCAAAACCTCCAGAATTACCACGGCATTGCACGGGAATCTTACCAAAGGGAAAACTTACTTCTTTTGACTGTGTCTTTCAGGGAATACTACAAAAACCGAATTTACAGTAAAATAAAAAATCCTTTGTGGTTTTGGTTTCCTTTTTGTTTCTCAGTCACATCAATACCATTATTATTTTTTTTTTCCTTCTAATATGTATTTTAGTGGTCTAGATTTTCCTCTTTTAAAAGAAGTTTTAAGTGCTAGAAGCTAATTTTTTCTCACCTGGGGCAAAGTTTTAAATAAACTTTGGTCCCTTTTGCAGTATTATTTCCTCTCCTTTTACTGCTTCTGCCGCCGCGGAAGGTGAAGCAAGATAAGGAGGAGGTCCAACCAGGTGAAGAACCTACTGCTGGGAAGCGATGATGTCCTCTTGGCATGGTGACAAAGCGGCTGAGAAACAGCATCCGGGGACGGCGACGCCAACAACGGCGGAGCGAGACCCCACCCCTGGGAATGGTACCGCAGAGCGGTGGGGTCTGCTGAGAAACGGAGGTGGTCGGGGCAGAGCTCATGAGTAGGGACCGGGAGGCGAAGACACGGAGAGCGCCGCGATGCTGCGGGCACGGGGCTGAGCTTTCACAGCCCCACTAGGGCCACCGCAGGCAGTAATAAGATTTCTTTTTTAACCAACTACAGCGAATGAAGAGATCTTGGAGGCAAAAAACCCACCGAGTTTTGCGTTGTAGCTAACGAGCCCCAGAACTAGAGCTGCTTGTCCAGAACGTGCTCTGGGGCTGCTGGAGGGAGGGTTAAATCCTGCTCCGCAGTTGCCCGTGCGTTTTCATACCGGTGCCGGCTGTTACCGGTGGGGGTGGAATTGCCTTCAGCCACCTCCTGGTCTCTTCATAGAATCATAGAATGGTTTAGGTTGGAAAGGACCTTGAAGATCATCGAGTTCCAACCCCCCTGCCCTGGGCAGGGACACCTCACACCTTCTGGCTGTAATCGCTATAGTTCAGCTGTCCTGGAAAATCGGAAGGAATTTGTTCTCCATGTATAGATTTGTTTAAAGGCATTAGTTAAAAAGTAGTGTCAATAGGGAGCTGCCTCCCTGCTCTCCTCCTCGGCTCGGGGGCGTTCACAGCAAAATGCCTCGATGGCTTCTACAGGGATGTTAACCCTGGAACCATCTTCACTATTTAAGGAACATTGTTTGTGCCCTCCTGTATGATTTTAATGAAATATATTATAATTTTTACAGTATTTTCTTAGAATGTCTAATAAAAACAATCTCTAGTTGCTGTTTGCATTTGGTCACAAAGTTAAAATCTATGTGTGGGTGTGCGCTACGCTCTAGAAATGGGTTCTTTTCCTGGAAATGTTGGGATGCGGATGTGAACCACAGAGCCAGGGAAAAGTTTTGAAGTGTTTAGAGGTAGAAGAACATGTACTGAATCCTGCCGCAACCTCAGTTAAAAAAAAAAATAAAATTTCACTTAAATGGCCACAAAATTTAATGCGTTTGTTGGATCACAGAGAATAAGGATTAAATAAATAAATTAAACGACCTTTCAATATGATGTTGGAGTTGCACCATTGCTGTAACACAACGGCGAATCTAATGTGCCCTTTCTACATTCATCCGCAAAGAGTTTTGGAAGCTGAGATTAAGAAAAAAAGTTTTCAGGTGTCCCAGCTTTGGAAGAGGTGACTTCAAACGTGGGCTCGTAAGTAATGGCACTCTGAAGCTGCATTTTGCTGTGGATTTTAAAAGAAAAGTTGCTCCCAGAAAAAAAAGAAAAAGACAGCGGTCTCTCCTGTTGCTGCATGCAGCTCTTTTATTTTCATTCGTCTTTACAGAGCCGTGAAGCATCTTCACAGTAATTGTACCAAACCTCCCGTCGGCCGTCTGCAGCGCGGGGCACGAGCGGAGGTCCTGGAGGGGAAAGACGGCGCTTCATCTGCTGCGGCTGATAAAACCCCCCGCACCGCCTGACCCTGAGAGATGCCATCGGGGGAATAAAAACGTTGTGTTCTGTCTAGATTGAAGTAAAAAGGGGTAGAACAGGAAATAAATATACTCTAACATTTGTTGGAATAGTTGATTTTCCTTTAATGCGCGATATACGGCTTTAGTCCCTATTTAGTGTACGAAACCGTTAGTGGACACGTACCGTGCGATGGGGCCACTGGCTGGTAAACCGGAAAATATCGCAGCCGTCCCCGTTTCTGCGTTGCCCCAGGGCCTGTCCCGTCTCTGCCTTGAAACAACAACCCTTTCCTTTGGAAAATCATGTTTTTCTAAGTTTATTGGAAGCAGCAGCAATTGCTCTCCTCTCCCCGCGGAAGCGCAGGAGCGGGGCTGTGCCAGGCTGGCTCCGGGGGAGAGTCCTCCGCGGCGGCAGAAGCCGCTCTCCTCGCTGCATCAGCGCTCCCAGGGCCATTACAAAAATAAAATACTTTTGGTTTTACATTAGTATTGTCGCTGAGTCTAAAGAATTAGAAAAATTAAAGGTTTGTTCGTAGACTTGCATTGACCACAGGTGAGTATCTACAGTATTTATTTCAACATCCCGTTAGAATGTCTGCTAGAAATTTACACCATAGAAAGAACGTATGCAAAACGCGTATGGTTTATACACAGAGCTTTCTTTTTTAAATACAGATATTTATACATTAAACAAACAGAAGCATTGGCAAAATACAGTAATATTGAGGCTCGTTATTTTAATAGTATGACAAACCACACATGGTCTACGCTTCTTTTGGTATGTGGGTTTCCTCTTATGTTCATTATCTCCTCGAATTAAGGGTCGATAAGAATTCCGGGTGCCGGGCGAGGAGGGAGAGGTACCTAAAGCTGAGCTGCAGTGCCCGTGCAGCCCGGGGAAAGCGCGGGCAGCAGGACCCTTCAGTGGGCAGCAGGACCCTTCGGTGGGCAGCAGGACCCTTCGGTGGCCGCAGCGCTCGGCCGCACCGGGCACGGAAATAAGGGGCTGAGGAACCCAGCGGTGCCGGAGCTGCTCCGGGCTCGCGGCCGCTGCACGTTCCCAACCCCTTACCCCAGCAGCCAGGCAAATGAGAAAAAAAAAAAAAATTAAAAACTTATGTTCTGAGTAGTTAAACACGCGCAGGTAATCCCATCACCCGCACCGCTTGGGTTTTGGTTTCTTCTTAAATTGTTTTTTTTTAACCTCTGGCACTGCTTTGTTCCACTCTGCCTTGAAAGCTCAGTGGGGATTGGGAAATTATCTGTCTGAAATCCAGACAATTAAACGCGTTAACACTTGAAGAGGCATTTCTGGAGTCATCTGAGCATCTCGAGGCTTTAAATTAATGCAGACCCAACGTGTGCTTTTGTACTTCCAACTGCGCTCGCTTTGCAGCCTACAAGAACTTCCTTCTTATTTTATTTTAACTGATATTTTTGGCACACGAAGTTTCAAACGGGAATAAAAAAAACGTGTATCTGCCTTAACCAAATAGATAAAAAATTAATAATTATAAAAAAAACAAAAACAAAACCAAACCAACCCAAAAAAGGATCATCGCCAGCGCCGTTTGTGCCCACGTCGAAGCGCAGCGGAGGGTGGGGCTGGTCGGGCTCACTGCCCCCACCTGCGGTACCCCTCCCAGCCCGGGATGTTCCGGCGGTGCCCGGTGCAGGTCACCCAGGGCCCCGTGGCCAACGCATCAGCCAAAAATTAACAATAACTAAAAAAAATAAAAAGACTGACCCCGAACCCCATCCAGGCACGGAAGGTCTTTCTCAACCCCTTCTCGAGGCGACGCCGGTGTCGGTGCAGGTCCTACCCCCCCCACGGCATCCTCCTTCCTCTCACATGCTTCTCCCCCATCGCTGCTTTTCCCACAGGACCGGCAGCAGATCCCCATGGGGACATCGCACCAACTGTTTAAAACTGCAATTTTAAACAGATTTGGTTTTGTTGTGGTTTTGTGGTTTTTTTTTTTTTTTTTGTAAACAACTTTTATTGGGGGTGTCATGGGGAAACGAACGGTGAACGTTAATGGCAATAAACTGTTCAGCAGCGGCAAGTCCGGGATGGCTGATGGGGTTCCATGGCGACGTTGTGCTTCACAGGCTTCTCGTTCAAATAAAAATAAAATAATCACATTGGCATTTTAATATATGAATGTAAAAGTATATAAAGTTAACAACTCGGTCATTCACTTGGCAGTCAAATAAAACCTTTCCACACCAACGTTGTAAAGTGTGCAAAAATAGATGGAAAATACATCTCGTGTTTCTGCTATCGAAAGGTCTCTACGGGTCGGCCGGTGCGGCGGTCGGCCAACGTCCGCAGCGCTGCGGCGCGGGCTTTGTCGCCGCTCTGCGCGCTCACGCAGCCCTGCTGCAGGCGAAGCCGCGCCGCCGCCCGCCGTTGCTGCTCTGCTGCGTCGTAAAGTCGAGCGAGGATGGATGGAGCTGCCGGGGAGGGCTGCGGCGGGCAGAACCCCGCCAGCCTGCCCCATCCCACCCCCGGTACAGGGACCCCCATGTCCCTCGTCATCCCCCCGGGCAGCTCCGACAGCAGCAGCGATGGGGGACAAGCTCGGTTGGGGACACAAACGCGGTGGCGCCGTGTCCGCAGCCGGGGCTCGGGCCGGAGCCGGGCGGGTGTGACGAGAGGCACCGCGGGAGGGAGGGCACGGCCGTCGGGCACCTGGGTTCGGTGCGTTTTGGTTTGTGAGATGCCGAGACGCAGCGGAGGCGGCACGGCGCCCCTGCCATGGCACCGCGGGGGGCTGCGCCGCCCCCTCCCATCCATCCCGCGCAGCGCCACGCGCTCCTCACATCCACACCCGCGACAGAAAACCAACGGAGGCTGAAGAACATGAGCTGGGGGGAAAGAGCAGAAGTTTGGGTACCCCGGGGGATACCTGGCGGAGGAGGAGGAGGGTTTGGGTGCAGTTTTGCTCCTGTATTGACAAGCCCCATCACACGCAGAGAACCTGCATCACCTGGGGGCAATATTAAACGCAGTCCTCCTGCTCACACAGGGTCGTTTGTCGTCTGGTCTCAGCCACGTCCCACCAGCACCAGCGAAGAACTTCTCACTAGTTGCGGTATTCATATAAAAAGTTAAAAGCCACGGGGCGTACGACCACCGGCCGTCAGTCTGTCCGGCTGTCCCATCCCTCCCGGGGAGGCGGTCCGGGCGTCCGTGGCCCAAAGCCCGGCTGGGCATCGCCTTCCCCCAGGGCAACGGGCACCCGTGGGTGGCAGCAGCCTTCCCCTCCGGCTGGCCGTCCTCTTCGTCACCGCCTCTCCCCGGAGCCCGCCGGCCCCGGCAGGGACACGGAGAGGGGGGGGGAGCTGCTCACAGCTGGGTCTCGTCACGCGTTTCGGGGTTGCAGGGGCCCAGCTTGTTGCTGCAGCTGCTCTTGCGGCTGTGGCCATCGTTGGCCACGTGGGCCAGCGGGTCGGAGCGGATCAGGTACCTGCGGGGCACAGCCTGGTTACACCCATGGGATTGCCCCCCGCCCCGGGTTCCCCCATGGCAGACCGTAGATGGGAAAACCCTAAATTGGGATCTGGCCCATCCTTGGGGCTGGGACGTGTGGGGCTGCCCCACGGTGCTGGGCTGGGAGCTGCTGCGTGGCAGCTGTTACAGTAATTATGATTATTTCTCCTGGCGCTGTGCAGCGGGAAAAGCCAAGGGAAACCCTCTGCGCCGCCGGTCGGAGCGGTGATGGGCAAAACTGGGGCCGGGACGGTTTGGGCACTGCTCAGGAACATGGGGAGGGGGAACGGCTTGGGAAGGAGGCAAAACCCGCTGCTCTTTCTGAGAAATCATGGAAAGGAATGCGCTGGGCAGCCCACGGCGCCGGGGCAGCGCTGGGGGACGGGGACGGCTCCTGCCCGGGGGGAAGCCCACGGGTGGGTGGGGGCAGCACCTACACGATGTCGTTGAGCTCCAGCCGCGTGTCCGGGGGGGGATTGATCAGGACGTAGGACAAGGTGTTCTGGTGGTCGTTCATCTCGTCTGTGGGAGGAAGGGAAAGGGCTGGTGAGGGACATCCCGACAGACGCCCCGACGGACACCCCAGTGGCCCTCGCTCCCGCAGCCCCGCTGCAGCATCCCCGAGCACATGGCTCCAAGGGGTCATGGCTCGTCCCCAAGGGACAGCAAATGGGTCCCTTCACTGGGGGAAGCCATGGACAATGGCATTGCCATCAGGGGAGCACCAAGATCATCTCTGCCACCTCCTCCCGTGCCCCCACAGCCGCTCCCCACCACAGCCCGGCCCATGGGACTGGCAGGTGTAACGCTTCAAAGTCCCTGCTCCCCCCACCCACCACTCCCAAAAAACAAAAACAAAAAAAAGTTGTCTTACCTTGGTTTAGTGCAAAAAAGGGAACAGGTTAGTCTTGCCGCGTTAGGTATAGCACAGTGACTCCAACCACCGGGTCAGGGCAGCCAAACCCCCCCCGGGGCCGCTCCAGCGCTTTGCCCACTTCTCCCCTTCGTCAATGACTTAATTTAGCATCACCCAGCGACAGGATTTAGCGCAGTGATTGCTTCTTTCTCCAGCCCGAGGGAAACCACCTCCCTGGAGTTTCAGAGCCATCGATGCCATTTGGGGATGGCTCTAAACTACGGTGACACACCCCCCCCCCAGGGAGGGTTGGGGCCACCGAGAGCTGCACCCGTGGGTGCTGCGCAGGGCGAACGGGGGGGCTTTGAGGCCGGGGGGACCCTGCGCTTTCCGAAATAGCTGAGAACAAGATCATGGGTGAAATGAATGGGGGTGCAAGGCTGCGGGCGGCCGGGGAGGGTGGGGGGTGGTGGTGGAAGCTGCGACAGATAACGCCGTTTACAGACTGAGTGACCGGGTGCGGATGGACAGGATGGAGAGGGGACGGACAGACGGACACCAGGGGCAGCGTGATGAGCGCGGTGGGACACCAGCTCGCTGCAAGGCTTGTCACTGGGACGCCTGTATGGGCTATCAGAAAGGCCCTTCTGAGCAGCATCGGTGCACGGCAGATGTTTGGCACTCGGTCTGATGGGCAGCGGGACCGGGACCGGCCACCGGGACGGGCGTCAGCTCCGGGCTGGGTGGGGGCTGCTCCCTGCGACCTGTCCCGCTGCTCCCACCACCCCATCCCAGCGGTCCCCTGCCCCGGCCTCGATCGGAGCGGGTCCCCATTCAAAGGCTGCCCTGCCAGGCGGTGGGACACGGGAACAGCCCCCGGCCATAAAGGCACCCGTGGATGCACGATCACCCCACGCACGGGGGAGGTGGCCAAGACAGCCCATGGGTGAGGAGTACTGCTGCTCTTCAGCCTCGGGAGGGGGTTGAAACCTCTGATGTGGGGCTTCTCTCCAGCCATGAGATGAGCCACAGCAGCTGAAGCCACTGCAGCCGCCCAGCCTGGCACCCGGACAGGGATGCAAACAGGTTCCCCCCCTGCCCAGGCTGCCTTCACATTCGGCCAGTGCACGTCCAGATGGGCCCCAGGGCACCCCTGCGGCTGGACCACGCTGGTACCGCACACAGTGGCACTCGCAGAGGGACACGAGACCCTTGTTTTGCCGCTCAGCCACCTCCCTGGCACCTCCGAGGCCACAGAAGGTGCCGCAGCTGGCGGAGGACGGGGAGATGCTGTGCAGGACCCCCCCAAGCCGTGCTGGGGTGCCCAGCCCCGGGGGCTGGCTGGTCCCTCGAGCTGCCGGAGAGCTTTGGCCATCCCAGTGCTCAGCCTTACAGCGAGGCGGGGGGACAGGGGGTGGCAATGCCGGGGAGCGGGTGGCACACGGACCCTGGGACCCAACGGGAGACACGGGGTTTGCCATGACGGGGGAGGCGGGGAAGGGCCCTGGCTCACGGCAGGTTTCCCTGCCCCATGGGAGCACCTTTTCCTGACCCCCATGCAGCCGAGCCAGGCGCTGCTAAACCCACCAGGTACGTTGCCATGCCGTCCCCCCGCGGCGCAGCGGCAGGGCTCAGCCCAGCAGCACCCTCCAGAAAAGTGTTTTTCCTATGGGGAGGGGGGGAACGGGTGCTGAGCTCCCGCACCCACGCAGCCCCCGGGAGCGATGCCACCATGGCGGATGTTCACCCGTGGCTTAGCAGGCGGCTGGGGGGAGGGGGGCAGGGGGACATTGACAGTGCTGGGCCCCTCTGCAGCAGGACACAGGCTCTCGCTCAGCCCCAGCGCTTCTGCGGGAAGGGGAGATGCCAGCCGGGTGTGAGCTCTGCCCAGCACCCACCGGCAATACACTCCGCTGGCGCGGGGCTTCCACGAGCCCCAGGTGGGGCTGCTTCTTTGATGAAGGACACAGTTTGTAGGAAAATGCCAACTTTTCACCTTAAGCATGGGCTGGTGAAGCCTAAAATACAGCTAGGGAGGGCTCTCGCTGACCTCGAGGCTGCTGCGGTAAGAAGGGGCCTTTCCAGGGCGCTTTACACCCCTGCGGAAAGGTGTGAATGGTGCAATAACCCCACAGCTCCCATGGACCCCAACAAGGTGCTCTGGGGCAGCACGGGCGGCGCTTGCGCCAGCCCAGTACACCCCCCCATTAGAAAACAGGGTCTGCTGAGGCTGGAGAGTTGTCCGGGAACACAAGCGAAGGGCTGCGAAGGGCTTTCCAAGCGCTGCTTTGCCCCCGAGCCGTGGCTGACCCACGCGTGCGGCGCAGAGGCGAAGGGGCGGGCGCAGGAGCTCCACCATCGCAGCTCATGGCAGCGCACACCAGCAGCTCCGCTGCGCTCGGCCACCCCCCCCCCCCCCCCCCCCCCCCNACCGACTTGCAGAGCAATGGAGGGAGGGTTTCTCTTAACGACAGCCGAGGGCTGTGATTTCCCTGCGAGAATTCAACTAGAAAGGGGTCCCTGAGGTCATTATCTCCAGGACTTTGCTGAGCCCTGCGTATGCACCGCCGTTGCAGGACGGGCTCGTTTTCCAACGCCACCCAACAAATCAGTGGTGGGAAGGCTCGGGTATCTGAGGTGAAAACCGGCAAGGGTGTGGATTGGGCTTAGCTGGCATGATCTTGTTGTACGCTGCACGCCGTGAGTCACGCGGGACTCCCAGGGAAAGGGAATTACCTTGCAAATATCCCAGGTTTACCCGATTCATCACATCACTGGCTGTTAAATTTGCTACATCCTCTACAGAACATACAGGGAAAGGCACAGACATAAACAGAGAGAGAGAGAGAGGTCAGCAAGCCATGATTCGGCAAATATCAGAGACGAGCTCCTGCACTGCAGCAATAAAATGAGCAAAAGAAAAAGGAAATGGGGAGAAGGCAGAGCAACGTGTTCTTCCAAAACGCCATGGGTGTCCAGACACTGACGGTGACACATGGTGACAACAACGCACAGCTGGCCGCAGATGTGCCGCAGGGGCCGGGGAGCTGCTGGTCCCCAACGCCCCGGTCCCGGCCAGGCACTGCCCTCCCGCCCCGACGGGTCCTGCACCCCCCCGCCCCCGCTGCCTCTTCGCTCGCCAGAGCTCCCCGGGGTTGCTCCAGCCAAAATTTCTCGGATCAGCCGGGAGAAGGATGCAAACTGACGCTAACCCAGCCAAGGGTGCCCCGAGCATCCTGGCGGGGCTGGACGCAGGGCGGCCCCTCGGGATGCTCAGCCGATGCCGAACAGGCGGAGATGCCGCCTCTGCCTTAACCTCCGCCCGCGTTTGTGGGGGCCGCCACGGCCCGTCCTCCGCAGCGCCCGCTGTGGGTGCCCGGGCTGTGCTTCGGGTTCCCCCCACCCCGTTCCCCAGCCTTCCCGCGCCCCGCAGCTGCGTAAAACAGCTTTTTTTTTTAAGGCAGCGAATGCCATCAGCCATCAACCACGACTCTGCAACAGAGCTGCAGGGAGCTGGAAGCCCCCCCAGAAAACGCAGCAGAAACTTCTGGGACTCGTAACGTAAGGGAAAAAAAAAAAAGCTGGGGGTGGGATGCAGTGCTGCAAAGCGCTCCCCTGGCGTGCCCTGTGCCCCCTCCCCGTCCTGCTGCTCCCGGGGGGGCTGGCCGATGCCCAGAGCCAGCCCCTTTGCCCTCCACTCCAACCCCCCTCCCGCGCTGCAGTTCTTTACGTTTTCTCCTCCCTAAAGGGCTGCGAGGGCGAAGCCGCGATGGGAGAGGAGGAATTCCACCCCCCACATCTCCCAAAATCATCGGCTCCTGGCCCGGCTGGGGCACGGTGCCAGCCTGTGTGCGGGTGTGGGGCGGACGGACAGACGGACGCTCTTCAAGGATGGAGCAAACAGGCAGCAGCAGCAGCACAGGATGGCTTAAAAGAAAGAAAGGAAAAAAAAACCAAAAACCAAAAACCAACACAAAACCCCAACAAACCAAGGAAGCTGTGGGCTACAGACTTCGTCGTAACCAAGGGGTGGGGAATTGTCCGGGGGAGGACACAGACACCAGCACCGACGGGCAGGTGAGAAGCTTCACGAGAAACGCGGCTGCACCGAGGGACCCTGCGGGCGCTGCGGGCGCCGTGCGGGCTCAGCGCAGCCGCGGACACCGGTTCCACACGCAATGAAGCAAACCGCTCAGCCCTGCGGCTACCGAAGTGTTTTCCGTGGAAGAGTTTTACGAAGGATTAAAGTCTATAAGAAAAGGGGTCTGCGCCAGCTGACGGGGCTCCACCTCTCCCTGCCGCACTTGGGGGGGCTCTCGGGCAGAAGGGTTTTGCCGACTTGGAGTCAGTGTGTCCTGAACCACCATTTCTGCACGGCCAGAAAGCGGGGGGGGGCAGGGGAAGGGGGGCGAGCGGGGCATCGCGCCCGAAGGCTGCGCGGCAACCCGGGGTCCAGCTGCAGGCAGAAGGGAGAGAGTTACTGGGTCGCTGCAAACTCCTGCCTGGACCCGTCCCGGAGCCCCGAAACGGGGGTGGCTGCCTGCAGCCGGCCGGGGGGTGGCAAGCGAGGGGGGCTCTGCGCTGCGGGACCGCCCCCCCCCCCCCCCNATGAGGCGCCGCTCGGAGCTGAGCCTGGCAGCACCTGCGGGGTCAGGCTCAGTTTGGGGTCAGGCTGGGCTTGGGGTCAGGCTCAGTTTGGGGTCAGGCTCAGTTTGGGGTTAGGATTGGTTTGGGGTTAGGATTGGTTTGGAGTTAGGCTCGGTTTGGGGTTAGGCTCGGTTTGGGGTTAGGATTGGTTTGGGGTTAGGCTCAGTTTGGGGTTAGGCTCAGCTCAGGGTTAGGCTCAGCTCAGGGTTCGGCTCAGCTCGAGGTTCGGCTCAGCTCGGGGTTCAGCTCAGCTCGGGGTTCGGCTCGGCACAGGGTTACCTGAGGAGCCCGCGAGCGGGATGCACCGCCGCAGAGAAGTGCAACCAAAGGGCACTTACCGTACCCGGTCGTGGGCAAGCCCAGGTGTTTCATACGGTTTTTGACGAGCTCGGAAAGCTCCTGCCTCTCGGAGCGGCGGTACAAGCTGAGGCGCTGCTGGCTGATCCACTCGGCCGTCTTGCTGGAGTGCTTGTTGCCCTTCCTGCTCAGCCGCCGTGCCCACTGCATGCTCTTGCGCCGCAGCAGCGGGTGCTCGGACTGGTCGCTGGAGCACGAGTTCCTGTGGTGGCCGGTCTTGATGCCCCAGTGCTCCTTGACGTCCTTTGTGTCCTCGCAGTCCTCGACATTAATTGAGATCTGTGACTGGAAGCCCAGCAGGTCACGGGGCGGAGCAGGGGGAGCCAAAAAGGGCCTGTGCTGTCTCTGATGGGGTGGGATGTCCCCCGTGGGGTGGGATCCTTCCTCTGACCCACACACACTCTCCCAGCACATCATCTCTGTACTGCTACAACGACCCGGCCGGCAGATTCGGGCTCAGAACTGTCGAGTGGAGTCTAATGGGCGCCTGACATTTCTCACACGATCATCCCTGGGCGGCCCAAGGGACAGCCGTGCCCTCGTCTCCCTCTCTTTCATCTTACGGCAGACGTGCTGCCGCATCTCCGGTACAGTAATCCCCACCGGTGAGCGGGAATTTATTAATAAAGCCGTTTAAAGCATCTCTAAGAAAGAGGCGGATTGCATTTAATTAAGCGTCAACTTTCGGCTCCCTGTAGCTGCTTCCTACAAAGCTGAAAACTGAAGGTATTTAAAAGGGAGCCTGGCTCACGCCCCGGCTCCTTATCCCACTGCACGACACTTCAGGGCACAGAGGACTTTTGTCTTCCCGGGCTGCCCAGGCTCGGCCGGCATCGCCCTTCCACAGGGACCGGCAGCGCCTGTCACCGGGGGTGACAGCCGGCACAAGGCACATGGTGGCTCTCGGTGGCCAAAGGACCACCGGGCAAGCCAGCCCAGCCGCTTGCCCACGGGTGAGCCTCCGGGTCGGGGCGGGGGGAGCAGGAGGCGGCACTGGCGGTCAGGGCAATGCCCGCCAGCGGCGAGCGCCCGGCGCCGGGCTGGGTGCGAGCGGCACTCACCTGCGCTCTGATGTCGTGGGGCTGCAGCGGGGGGAAAAGGAAGGAAAAATAAAGCGTCAGCCCAGCACACGGGTGGCCCAGCCGTGCCACATCCCCCCCCCGCTCCCCGGGGACTCCGTGCCACGCAGCACTGCAGAGCTGTGCCAAGAACCACCCCCCCACACCTGCCCGCAGCCATGCTGCTACCCTCAGAGACGGGCATTTGCAGCGACCCCGCGTACCCCGCTGGGGGACCAGGGCACCACCACCGCAACGCAGACGTGGGGCCGCTAACGAAGCGAAGGCAGAGCTTCCCCTCCCCTCACTCCTCCCCACCGCCGCTGCAACCAGGTCCAAGGGGCCTTACGGACCCAGCCAGCCTCATGGACCGCATCTCTGCCGGGCGGCGATGCTGGGCTGGGACCACCAGCAGCCCCTTGCTGGCACACGCCACTGCCGTGCTCCTACCTCAGAGGTTGCGAACATGTGCGACTCCGTCCTGTAAATCCCGATTGGAATCTCTGCACTGGAGGAGCAGAGCTTCTGGAAGAGGCGGCCGTACGTCCGGATCCACAGGTCATCTTCGGTGATCTTCATCTGAGCAACAGAGGACAAATGTCAACCACCCTGCACCGTGCTGAGGAGCACCTTGGGGCTGCTCCTGAGCTTCATCCCAGCTCAGCCACGTCAATCCCAAAAGTGAGCTGGACTCCACTAAAAGATCAGGGGCAATTTCCGACCCCAGTTTTCAGAATGGGGACTTTGGTCCTTGGCGGCTCTTGGGCTTTTGGGCTCTTGGTAGTGCTGTCGTTCCCCACACACAATGGAGGGGAGCAATGACCTGGCATGTCCTGCCCGATGCTGCCTCCCCCACGACTCCCCAGAAGACGGGAACCCCCCACCCCTGTGACAGATCCCACCAGATCCATGATGACTTGGCCCAATGGTTTCAACCCAGAGGGTGTTGGCACCTACCGCACAGAGGTAGCCGGAGCCCGGCGTGGTGTCGAGGCCCAGCAGCAACCGAGTGATGGTGATCATGTAGTCCTTCACGAACGACTGGGGGGAGACATTTGGGCAGGAAGCCGGAGAAAAGGTTTGCTCAGTTATTCATTGGGAGATGCCATGGGGTGGCCACAGCCGCAGGGGTGCATCACCCAGAGCCTGTCGGGCTCTCACCTGGTAGAGCAGCGTGTCCAGCATGCTGATGCTGAAGACCCTCCCGGCCGCAAAGGGCAGCCGGAACATGAAGGCCAGATTGGAGCCGTTCTCTCGCTCTTTCTGGAAGATTAAGGGGAGATGTGAGCGCTTGCAGGCGAACACTGTCGGCAGGGGCTTGTTCACAACTTTCCAGGGCATTTAGCAAAGCAAAACCACGCAGCCTCCCCCACGTACAGGTTGCACAGAAACTAGAAGACTCATGAAAACGGGAGGACACCAGCATAGCGTGGTGGGTGTGCCAGCAGGGAAGCAGGGTAGCATCCTTACACTGGGTGAAAGAGGGGTTTTTTTTCATGGATATGTGTGAGACACGGCTGGGTTTTTTTGACATGGGCTGGATGGGGCCCTTTCACATGCCCCAGAGTCTGGTTCAGGGACACTTTCCCACTTGTCAGATATGTCTCAGCACAGTGACCCCATCCCCCCCTTTACTGCAGTCACAGCACTAAACCTGATTCAGAGGTCCGGTGTGGCCAGCACAGCAGTAGGCAAAGCAGCACAAACTCCAGCCACCAAATAAATACATAAATATGTAGAAGGAGGCAGCTAGTCCAAAGATCAACTGCCCACATATATGTTTGCTGCAGGTTATCTCGGGTAGATGCACACCAGCTATGGTAGCTGCACACCAGCTATGGTAGCCGCAGCGTGCAGAAGAGCACAGGACCTTGAGGAGGTCAAATGTAGTCGCTCTCAGCATTGACTTCCCGGGCCCCACGTGCAGGGGAAGCCCTTCTCTTACCTTCTCTAGCTTGGAAAGGGCAAGAGAGTAACTGTCCTTTGCTCTGAACTGCATGAACCTCATGTTGGAGGGGTGGGTCAGCTCTGTGATAATGCTGAGGCTGGGGAAGAGCCTGCAACGGAAAGAGACCTGTTGTGCTGCAGCTCACGCAGAAGTGAGAGCACTCCCAGCATTCAAAGCCTGAGGAGGACCAAAACCATCCCTGTGCCCGTCTGAGGTCAGGAATAGCTGATTAGATGCTGTTTCCTAGAGCGAGCCCAACTGCAGATGTGTCCCACTGCCCGTAGCCACCACCCCAGCCATCGGCACCCTTCCCGGTCTTGTCTCCAGCAGAGGTAAGTGGCCATGATGGAGCCGGGGCAGCAGTCACCCCCTCACCTGAACATGGTCTGGACATTGACAATTGTCTTTGCATCCGCCATGTAGTCCTCCTCGGCGCTCATCGTGCTCTCCTTGTCCACAACCACCAGGTTGTCGGCGTAGATGATGCCGCACTGCAGCAAGCTGTCCAGGCTGGGCAGTTCCCAAAGAGAAGAGCGCAGGGTCAGCCCTTGGAAACGACACAGGGAAGCAGCACGCTGCAACGCGCAGCGCTACAGCAAGCCCAGGCTGCTCCCAACCACCGGCTCGTCACCTGCTCCCATCTACCAGGGGAGGGTTCGACCACCCGAGAAGCCAAGGGTGGGTTCAGCGCTACGGTACCGACCCTGGGGCTTCTCATGGGATGACCCAAAAGGCTGGGGACCCAAAAGGCTGGGGTAAATACAACACATTTAGGCAGCGCCGTACAGCCACACGCGGAAACACTTACTTGTCGATTGTGCCCTCCATGTAGTAAACCATGGGGAAACAACAGATGGCTTCCAGAAAGTGGTGCTCGGGCCTGGAGGAAGAGTGACAGTGGTTCAGCAAGTCCATGGGGCAAAGACAGACACAAATGCCACACAGGAGTCCCCAGAGCCAACACCAGCCGGAGCTCCCAACAGTGGCACTGCCATTTCATAGAATCATAGAATGGTTTAGGTTGGAAAGGACCTTGAAGACCATCGAGTTCCAACCCCCCTGCCATAGGCAGGGACACCTCCCACCAGACCAGGTTGCCCAAGGCCACATCCAGCCTGGCCTTGAACACCTCCAGGGATGGGGCCTCAACAACCTCTCTGGGCAACCTGTGCCAGTGCCTCACCACCCTCACAGTGAAAAACTTCTTCCTAATGTTCAATCTAAACCTGCCCTCTTCCAGTTTGAAGCCATTCCCCCTCGTCCTATCACTACATGCCCCAGTAAAAAGTCCTTCCCCAGCTCTCCTGTAGGCCCCCTTTAGGCACTGGAAGGCCGCAATTTTCCCCATGCTCCCATCCCCACGGCACAAGATGCCCATGAAAACGCAGGGGAGGGCTCGGTGCGACCGAAAACATCCGCGGAAAAGTACTTGCTTGTTGTCCAGCAGCAACACGATTGGGTTCAACTCTTTGCGGGACCGATAGTACGCACGAAGGGGGACAATGAAGTTATACAGCCCGTTCCCAGCCGTCTCCGCCGAAACGATAATCAGTTTGTTCTTAAACCCGTAGGCTTTGGCATCTTCAAAGCTGTTGTGCTTGCAGCCCTGTGTGGCGGAAGGCAGCGCAGGGACTCAGCGCCCGGCTCTCGGCCGCCCACCCACCACGCACGGAGCCGTCCCGCTCCCGGGGGGGCTGCAGCCCCCAGGCAGCCGCGTGCAGCCCCATCGTACCTTGTCCAGCCTCAGGCAGCAGAAAGGGGCTTTCTCGGGTAAAAGGTGGCACAGAGTTGGGGAGCTCCCGATGTAGGGGGAGTTCGGTGGGTAGCCCTTCACGTACCTGCCGCAGAGAGAAAACCCAGCAGTGTGAGGACACGGGGAGAGCTTTCCACATATAGAATCACAGAATGGTTTAGGTTGGAAGGGACCCGAAAGACCACCGAGTTCCAACCCCCCTGCCCTGGGCAGGGACACCTCCCACCAGCCCAGGTTGCTCCAAGCCCTGTCCAACCTGGCCTTGAACACCTCCAGGGATGGGGCAGCCACAGCTGCTCTGGGCAGCCTGGGACAGGGGCTCACCACCCTCACAGGGAAAAATTTCTTCCTGATATCTCATCTGACTCTCCCCTCTTCCAGTTTGAAGCCATTCCCCCTCGTCCTATCACTCCATGCCCTTGGAAAAAGTCCCTCCCCAGCTCTCCTGGAGCCCCTTTAGGCACTGGAAGGGGCTCTAAGGTCTCCCCAGAGCCTTCTCTTCTCCAGGCTGAACCCCCCCAACTCTCCCAGCCTGTCCTCCCAGCAGAGGGGCTCCAGCCCTCGCAGCATTTCCATGGCCTCCTCTGGCCCCGCTCCAACAACACTCAGGTGCTGGGAAAAACATTTAAAAGCAGCAGACCCAGGGCTCAAGCACATCACTGGCAAATGCTTTGCAAAACTCTCCCACAGCCATTGGAAATTTTAGCAAATACACGTATTTAGGAATCTCTTTTGCTGTGCAAAGGGGTCACGAGATTGTAAACATGCGGTGTTCCCAGCGCAGGTGGAGAAGGCGGCAGATAGGACCATTGAGCACAGAGGAAGACAGGGCAGAGAGCTCCAGGAGAGGGGGGCGATGCTGAGCCATATAAAGAAGCAAAAAAAACCCCACATGGCTCATTTTTAGAGTTTGTTTTTGGTGAACAGATATTTTAAAAATCACCATTTGTGTTTTTCATGGAACCAGAAGCAGAAATTTTCATTTGAAGAGCAGCTACAAGCGGGCATGAGTTAAAAGCCAATTTGTGAGTTTGCAGGTTCTCGGTGAGCTCCTCACATCCCCATGACAGCATCCAAACGGGGAACCAGGGAAGCCAGTGCTTATCTGGCCGTCACAAACTACCAGCTTTAAAGCTGGAGTAAATACTTATTTTGCATTTTTTATTGACGTGCAACGGCAAATAGGCTCCTCTTCCCGTCGGTGAGCGAAGGGAGGTGAGAGGACTGACGGAGCAACCCTGCCCATCCCCGGCGGTGCCCGGCTCAGCGCAACCTCGCTGATACCCAGAGGAGACTTCTCCCAAAGCTCCCGGCCAGGCGGCGCTTGCCCCTCTTACGGATGTCGGTGTGCTCAGAAAAAAAGCTGAGAGGGGCTGAGCCCGAGCATCCCTCAGGCACCGCGGAACGCCCGTCACGTGCAGTGGTCCCCGGCTCTCTTGGAGCCAGGGACGGCTCAACCGAAGGCGGGCGACTCACTCCGCGACCGCCGACCCCTCCTCGTCCGACTGCGTCATCTCGTCTTCCGACTGGTCGCTGAGCAGGTCGCAGGGCAGCAGGGACGAGGTGTCGGCCAGCTCGAGGACGGGCGCGATGCTGGGCCGGCGGTTGCCCGAGCCGTTCTCCGCCGGCAGCGTCAGCTTGCTGCTGTTAGCGGGGCGGCACTCCGTGTTCTGCAGGTCCATGGCTACTGTACCTGGACGCGGCGGGGAAGGAAGCACAGCAAACCCGCTATAAGGAGGTGAAAAGAGCTGCGTCGGCAAAGCAGCATGGAAAAGCGCCGTGCCCGGGCGGTCCTGCGCGGGGACGAGGTGGAGCGTGCGGGACCACGCGTCGTGCCTGGTAAGTACAACCTATGTGAAGCTAACCCGGTCGCGGGCATGGGGAGCGCTGGCACAGCACCCACCAGTGACCTCCGCGTGGGCATCGCTGCGTGGAGCATCTCCCCCGGGGGCACAGCTCGGGCTGCTCCCACGGTGGGTGGGGGCTGCTGGCCCTGGGGAGCGTCCCCCTCCCCGTCCCCCCGCCGTGGCCGCCTCCTGCCGAGGCTCTCATCTCAGTCTTGGCCAAATAGTGATTTTTTTAGATGGTCAGGAAGGTGGGGAGCTTCCCAGCAAGCAAAGCCCAGGAGCCGGGCTCGCCACCCTGCTCGCCCTCATGCGATTTCTCTCCCTCCCGTTACTCTTTGCCAAAGGTCTCTCTGCGAACAATCCACGTTAACGAGAACACTGACAAACGCTGTTCAGCAAAGTGCTTTGTGGCTTGCTGGGGGATAATCTATGCAAATTGCTGCTCATGAGTACAAACGCATAAATTATTTGCCTGAAATACAATCTGCTCGTGTAGCGCAGCCTCTCCCGGCAGCCCCAAAACTCTCCTTCCCCAGATACAAGCTGGAAGTAATGACTCATGGTGGGTTTTATTTGCAAAAATTGCACCACTCGCTGCAGAGCAAACTACGCTGTGTCGGGCTGTGAATCATAAATGTGATTTAGGATGTGGCCAACAGCATTTGTTCTTCTAGCCAGGGCTTGGGGGATTTATGCAAATACCGTTAATGATAATGGACATCACGAGCTTTGACGATGATATTTGAGGTTGCTGAGAGCACCCAGGGTACGAGGAGCAGTGTGTATTTTACTGGTGAGGTGAGCGGGACAGGGGATGGAAAGGGATTTTTCAGTGGCTTCCAGCGATACCCAGGTGGGGGGCACGGCAAGGAGTTTGCGAAACAAAACCAAACCTGAGAAAGGCGATGAAACCAAACCGGGGGAAGGAGCCAGAGCAGCATGTGCAGGATCCTCCCCTGCCCTCCCGCTGCCCCCCGTCCCGCCGAGGCCCCCCCGACTCACCCATGCTGGCGATGATGCTGTGCACGGGCAGGCGGGACGGGCCGTCGTAGGTGCCTCTCCCCGCAAAGCCCTTCTTCTTCTGCTTCTCCTCCTGCTTGAAGATGAAGGCGGAGTTCTCCTCCTTGGTGATGTTGATGTAGAAGCAGGTGTCCGACGCTGCCATGATGTGCCGCGGGCCGGGGTTCAGCAGGATGCTCTTGTTCTCCTCCCTCCGGATGCCAATCAGGCAGACGCCGTACCTGTGCCGAGAGCACAATGTGGGCATCCACCGCTGGAGAAAAGCCCCTTGGGGGGCTTTGTCCCTGCACGAAGGATCTCACAGCACCCTCCAGCCCCAGCCCCGAGCCCCCACGGACACAGACAGGCAGATAGACCCTGCCCCTCGCCCCCCTGCCCTCACTTCTTGTGCGCGTGGAAGGCGGCGTAGGTGAAGCTCTTCCCCTCGTACTCCATGAAGAACTTGCTGTCGCCCATGCGGATGTGGTAGACCTCGTTGCCCGAGCAGCGCCCGTACATCCGCTGCCACTGCTCCGGGGACTCCTGGCCCTCCCTGCAATGACAGCAGCAGAGTGCCGGGGTGGGACATCCCCCACGGTGCTGGGAGAGGACCCCTCCGCTGTGCCGGGATGGGACAGAGCCGCCCGGCAGGAGTGCTAATAAGCACTGAAGCTGCCGTTTAGACCAACAGTGGTGAGATTACGGCGACGTGTTCCCACGAGCTGTTGGCGTTCGCAGGCTGAGGATGAGCTTGTTTTCATTCCTGATTTTAAGTGCCTTTTGATTTCACGGGGGCTCCCAGGGGGCACGGCGACAGGGTTCGGAGCCCGTGTTGGCAAATAGCGCTGAGCACGGGGCAGGAGTCATCGGGGAGGGATGTTTCATAACTCTTTTGATGTCACATTACCCAAAATTCAGACATTTCTGACTGGCCAAGGGGCGCAGGACCCACACCACCGCTCTACTGGGCCGGCGGAGCTCCTTCCAGCTGTACTCTATATAAACCTGCCAAACGCCCTGCAGGGTCCGGGTTTGCAAGGGCTGGGAGTTAACCTTCCCTCCAGCGGCACCATGACGGTATAAAGAAGATATTTTTACGCCCAGTCCCCGGAAAGGCGGTGCTGGAGAGCCCACCTGCACTGCTGTTTTTCCCCTACAATATTGGCTTTCGCTCCCCACGTGGCTGGGGGTCCCGGGTCCCAGCGTGCTCCCCCAGACCCTCACCCTCCGCCCCTGGGCTCAGAGCCCCCCCCACCAGCTCTGCCGTCCCTCCATGCTCGGGCAGCGGTGGTGAGGGCAGGCAGAGGTGGGCAGGGGTGGGCAGGGGCAGGCAGGGGTGGGCGGGGGCAGGCAG